>JAJOOR010037282.1:0-15576 GCA_036250505.1 Solanum acaule | reverse complement strand
ATTAGTTTATATTGGTATTCTTTTTAGCTAGATCTTTTGTGTATTTTTTATTTTTTTTATCTTCTTTTCATCTCATGTACGCTAATTTCGGGAAGAATCTATTGTTAGTTCACATAAATTTTGAAGGAAATAGTAACATGAAAGATGATTTAAAAATGAAGATAACTTTAGTATTTTACAATTTAAAAATGATACGTGTTTAAATAAGTAACATAAATAATAAATCATTTTGTACTTTAACAAATTTAGATGAAAATTTTATTCTTAAATACATTTGGTACAATTATGGAAATGCACACACAAAAATATTTAAGCTAAATAAGACAAAAGTTTTATTTTTAAGAATAAATAACTACTGCTTGAAAAGAAAATATATATAAAAAAAACTAAATAAATTGAAGGGTATTTTTGTAAACAAATAACTTATTCTTAGAATTTATGTAATGCATATTGTATTGAAAGCAACCAACCAAACGGTCAATAAGAAATAATTTCAGCATAACTTATTCCATTCTAACTTATCTCAACATAATTTAGCTCATCATAACTCATATCATAACTTGTATTCAAACCAAACGACCCCTTAAATGTGAAAAATAGTCTAAGAAACAGAAAGTCAAGCAAGTTATAAATTGGCAGAAGTGTGAAGATTAAAGAGGGTGTAAGAGTCAGAAAGTGTGGGATCCAATGATGATACAAGACTGGTCAAACCCTTTGACAATTCAATTTCTTTGACTCAAAAGAAGAAGAAAATTATTACAAAAATAAGTAAAATGAAATTAATTGCACAAACCTACAAAAAGAAAACTACATATGAAAAGAAACCAAAACGTACAATTCCTCACAGCAGTTGGCTTGTGGCAGTAAATACACGTGCATATACTAATCCAATTTAGTTTTCATATGAAATTAACTTTCGAAAAGTGAAATATCAAACTTATTTTGAACAGACGGAATATTAGATCACACAACTAATATTTGTGTGCGTGTGATGTGTGCTTATCGAGTACAATTTCATAACTTCTTGCTTAATGAAAAAAGTGCAAGTATATCACTATGCATTTAAGTGCATATTTTTGGGTATGGTTTCCACCCTATAATACGTTGGGTATATAGTTAGAATTAATGGAAAATGAAAGGAAGATGAAAAGAGGAATTTGAAAGGTCATCTTATGCTTTAGTAAGAAAAATACATTTCTGCCTCATTGGTAGTGAAAAGAGAAGTCAAAGTGTTTAAATAGAAAAACACTTTTGCTAGTTGTTAAAACGGTTGCTAAGAGGGACCGCCATGCTTGCTCGGCTACAACTACAGTTTTGAAAAATGATCGATCGAGAGATCATTTTTCGGACAAAGTTTGTTTTAATTATTTATTTATTAAATTAAATGTACGGAACGTTTTTAATTATTTAAATAAGGCAAAATGGTCTGATGGACCCCTGTACTCATACCAATTTGTATTATGGACCCTTCTACTTACGTCTTTATCATCTGGACCCTTACACTCAATAAAACACAATATATCAAACCCCTCTGACTATTGACCATGCTTATGTGGCATTAAGATGGTTGAGTTGGCAAGAGAGTGAGGTTACACGCCTATTAAGGCAAGTGAACACCATATTTAAATTTAAAAAATATTTAAATTATAATTGAATAAAATAATAAATTTAAAAAAGAAAAATAAATCATTCTTCTTCAACCAATCCATCTGCTTTTTCAGCCATCCATCCTTGCCCAACCCCTTTTTTTTCTTTCTTCCATCTTCTTTGGCAAAATGGTCTGGTACACTAGAGGCGGCGAGGAGCCTTTGTACACCGGAGGCAATGAGGATTTTCTTGGCCTTCTGGTACGCCGGAGAGGATGGAGAACATAGGGGGTCCCTAGTGGTCCGCAGCAGTCGGCAATAGCGAGGAGCTGGTGCGGCGATTTGTGGGGTGTGCGATGAAGATGGAGACTGGTGAGGGAGATCGTATTTGTGGTCTCGCCGACAAGAAGAGTGGCAGCAACAGCGACTTTCTCCGACAGTTGGGCCATTTCACGGTGAAAATGGAAGATGATGCTAGGAGACCCAAACTTTTAATTTAAAATAATAAATTAAAATTTGATTTGTCAAAATTGCATCAAAACTTTATGATTTTTCTTTTGTCAAAAAAGAAATTATTATAAAAAGGGATGAAAAATGATGTGGCAAATTTTATCTGACATGGAGTGTGACTTGAGCGCGATTGAGAGTCACGATGAGTTGAAAGAGTTCAACAGGTTGAGTTTAGATGGGTTCAAGGGTCCAGATGACAAAGAGGTAAGTAAAAGGGTTCACAATACAAACACATACAAGTACAAAGGTCCACCAGACCATTTTGCCTTTAAATAATTAGCCGAAACGACCCAACCCAACTCGGATTCACGCGACCCATGTTTTAAAACATCTTTCCCATTTTATTGGAATTTTCCACCGTTGAAAATGACTGTTTTGAAAGGTTGTAACTTTCAAGAACAACCATGACCATTCTGAAAGGTTGCAAACTTTCATGAATGGTCGTGTGGTTTCTGAAAGGTTGCAACCTTTCAGAATCAGTGCTTCTTGGCTATAAATACCTGTGATTCCTCAGACTTTTCACTTATGAAATTTCTGAACATCTTCTTCTTTTGCACAATTCACTATTCGTGTACTTTACTGTCGTTGAGTGGCTTGCTGACACCATTGTTTTGGGTATCAATACACTGGTGAATAGAATCGTTCTATCTTGGGAGGATATATTTCAATTCAAACTTCGGATACTAGAGGAGAATAATTTCTTTAAGGAGACACTGTGCATTCAATGGGCTTGGTTTTCTTTCCTTTCTGTTTCATACAATTGTTACAGATTCTGGTATGTTTTACGGTCATTAATTTCTATTAATGTTATTAGTTTATGTTCTTACATGATTTAAACTTTGAAATTTTACTGTTTCTGCAAAGTTTTATTGTCATTAGTATTGATTTTAAATACATATTTGATAACATAAAATACCTGTCTATATGTTTAAATCATTGATTCTTCCTTATCAAATAGGAGATTACAATACTAATAACATATTTAGTATAATCTCATAATAAGTAAAGTGTGGGTAAAAAGAGATATACAAGGATTTTAGTATTGTTACCTTATAAAGGAGTATAGAATTGTTTTTAGTAGAATCTCAACTCAAGTAAAATATGTTAAAGTAGGTTTGCAAAGAAAATATAATAATGCAGAGATAAATTTTGCAGAATTGAACCTAAAAACAAATAAAAATACTATAATCAAGATAAATTAAACAACAAATAATAATAACAATGGAGGGACAAAACAATATGAGGGTAATAACATTGAGAAGGAAAACTAGATTATGCTCGATTAATTACTACTAGCCTTATACTCTAATTTTCAACCTCTGTATTTTTTTTAATCTTGGGTCATGTTCTCGATAAGCTGGAGATGTGCATGTATTTTTTAATCACCTCTCTTCAATACTTCTTCAACCTACCTCTACTTTTCTTCAGACCTATCATAGACATCCCCACGCCTTCTCATTGAGACATCAATGCATATTCTCGTTACATGTTCGAACCATCTCAATTTCTCTTTCATCATCTTGTCCACCATGATTGTCGTTCATACCATGTCTCAAATATCTATTTTTAATTATATCTCTCCTAATATGTCCACACGTCCATCTCATCATCCTCATTTCCGTTATTTTCATCTTCTAGATTGACCAATATATGCTCCACCCATACAACATAGTTGGTCTAACAACTACTCAATATAGAGCTTAATTACGAGTCCAGCACCAAAATGGACACTTTTTGAACCCTAAACACCAAAGGGACCCTCTCTAAAAATACACACTAAAATAGAACAACACTGGGGGCCTAAATCGAAACTTAAGAGAGGGGCCCTAATATTTTGTTTTTTTCATCATATATACTTTTATTTAAAATCTACTTTTCTAGCTATTTTAGATGTGAAGTCATTAGGTAGTGTTTTATAATCAATTTGTTTCAATAATTCCTTTTCAAATGATAATATATCTAATTCATTAATTCAATCCCTCTTGAGACATTGTTGATCTTAAAGAATATTTAATTAATTTTAATTTCGAAAAAACTTCTTTCGGCTGAGGCAACGGTTACAGGAACTGTTAACATTATTCTATAAGCAATATGTGTATTTGGAAAAGAATCAAGTCTTTTTATTTGATTGAGTATTTTCATTAGATCACTATCTTCTACTTGTATTATTTCCCTTAACACTTTTAATTCAAAAAATAAATCTAAACCATCAATATCAGAATAACTATTACGTGTTAAAGAAAGTTCATGGTTAAGACAATATTTTTTAAAATTCTCATCATCTGGTGATCTCAATATTTTACCACTAAATAAGAAATAAAAAATATTTCCATATGCTTCAATTGGTTTAAATCTATTTTGAAGTGAAAAAATAGTATGATCTACTCTACATATATAAAGCAATCAACTCTAAAAGATTCTTCAAGAGATTTTGTGATTTCGCTATCCATATATTCATCAAATTGTTTCTTACGAAATTGAGGTTTATTTTCATCTCATATGCAATTTCCTTATTAGAAATCATAATACTCATAGTACATATATATTTTTTTTTAAAAATAACATATATAAATAATTGTTTTTTAAAAATGGGACCCCCAAAATATATGGGCCCCAAGCGATGACTTTAATGGCCTAGGGGTTAAGATGACCCTGCATCCCCACGCCTTCTCATTGAGGCATCAATGCATATTCTCGTTACATGTTCGAACCATCTCAATTTCGCTTTCCTCATCTTGTCCATCACGATTGTCACACATACCTTGTCTCAAATATCTTTGTCTTTAATTATATCTCTCCTAATGTCCACACATCCATCTCATCATCCTCATTTCTGCTATTTTCATCTTCTAGATTGACCAAGATATGCTCCACCCATACAACATAGTTGGTCTAACAACTACTCTATATAGAGCTTAATTACAAGTCCGGCACCAAAATGGACACTTTTTGAACCCTAAACACCAAAATGGACCCTCTCTAAAAATGCACACTAAAACAGACAGTTCACCCATTTATGTCGAACTACAACTACCATCTTTAAGTCTGACACATTCTTATCACACAAGACACCCAATGCAATCTCCATTTCATCCACCACCTCAATTCAATATATGTAACATCATCGTCGATCTTCTTGTTTTCTTTAATCTTTTTTTCTAAACGGGATTCGATTGGTTTGGCAAATTCCAGATTTGACACATTAGAGGATATAGTGAAAGATAACAAGGAATAAGACGAAAAATTAAAGATAACAAGGAATACAGTCGGATTATATGATAACTATTGACTAATTACAAACTTTAAATCCTTTACCAAAAAAAATCCATTATAGTTTAAAAAAATATGGCAAAAATAGATATCTAAATCATTGTTAAAAAAAAATGAGAGAGAAAAGGCTTTAAGTGATGTCTCATCAGTTAAATAATACTACTTAGATATTAAACTAAATTTACTTATTGGGGTTAGGTACAGCTTGATAATGAAAATTCATATTTGGCGTATTCTAGATTGGTCCATAGCCGAGTCATCTACGAAAATGTTTATGCTTCTATGGCCAATCAAATCTTGAAAGTTTTTTCTTTTTAATATAACAAAATTAACCATCTCTTTCATTTTACGTGATCCAAGCTAATTTGTAGCTCTTTAAAACGACAATATTCATTAAAAATATTTTATTAAATTAATTTTATTAATTATGCTTTAAAAATTAATTTGATTATTATCACTTTATATAGTTATTTGATAATAAAAATAATATTAAAAAATTATTCTTAATTTACTAATATAAATAAGTAATAAGAAAAAATAACTTTTAAAAATGCCTAATAAAGGAAATTAATTATTGATTATATTAGAGCTAATAATTGTTGCGCCTTTTTTTGCATCTGGCAATTAGGAGGGAAAAAAATCACTAATTGTTACTCCCAAACAAAAAAGTATTCAAACTCAAACGTTACGGTCATTTAATTGTTAGTTAGAAAAAGAGTTATTTATGTACTATAAGTTAATTTCATATAGCTAATATTTTATTTTATTTTAGTTATTTTGTATAAAATTTATCATTAAATAGAGAGTTTGGTTATTAGTTTACGATTTTACACAAATAGGTATAACTTATAAATTTATTTATGTATTACGTTATATAAGATAAAAGATGAAATAACTAAATACTGTAACTAATATGTATAAGTCTAGTAACCAATAACCAAATAACCCCTTTAATTTAAGAGTTATCACAACAAACTTTTGACTACATCGGTCTGGACAATCTAATATGTTTGGTGGTATTAATATGAACATATTAAATATACATCTCCATTATTTCGACAATTTTCAAGTAATTTGAAGTATGCACGTTTAAATGTGTATGTGTATGTGTATGTGTATACTCTGTCTCGCCTTATTTAAATTATTTTGCCAAATTAATTAACCTAATAAAGGTTAAAGAAAACAAGTGACTTAGACAATCATTGGGTTCTAAGATAGATAAAACACGTTTAGGATATGGAGCAAAACAATTCTTCTTTTTGCATGATTATAGTGCGAGGGAAATTCCAATTAGGTGACACTAATCTTATTGATTCAATGTACTCATACATTTATAATCTCTACATAATATGATTAATTGTTTTCATGGCAAAAACATGTGGAGTAATTGGCGCATATGACAAGTCACAAGCTATATATTCTTTTTTCTTGTTGGTTTCATATTTAGTATTTGTTCGTTTTTTGAGATTTGGCTAATCTAAAATCACGATAAAAAGTCTTATTTTGGAAGGTAAATTGCTCCGGTCATCAAATACAACATTATTTTCAATGATTAAATTCGAAAGGATATGTAATTAAGGATTGAATATTATTTTTTTTGCTTCTTTACAACCTTTAATAATCATGTGAAAGCTATTCTCTGAATGTCAAGTTTGTCCGTTGAATATATATAGAAGAATAATTTTCCTTAAAAGCGAAGATTGAAATATAAATCATAGATTGATCAAGTCTTCTCATAGACTTTTTTTTTATAAAAAAAATGGACCTAATTTAAATATCACAAAATAAGATTTGATCATATATTCATAGACATTCAGTAATTATTTAAAAAATGGGAAGTTCGACACAATTGAGATTGTTTTTTTAAAATTTTTTTGGAAGTAGTCAATTCATGATTTGATATGTATAGAATGAAACTTAATTCTCAAACCATCAATCTTTTAATAAAAGCGTTTCATCTTGCATAATTCTTCTGATGATGATTAATTCAACATCTAATAAAAAAGGTATACATTGATTATATTTCAGCTTCAACGCATTTTAGTAATAAGCATAATAATTTTACTATTCCAACGAAAAGAAAAATCTATGATTAACTTTTTCAGAAAATTTCCAAACGAACAATTTAAATAAAAAAAATTAATTTCTTATTTTATTATGTTCAATCAAATCATTTAGAATATCAAACACACAACATGCATGAACATTTGAGGAGAAAAAACACATAACATGAACTCTAATTCTACAAACAAACAAAAAAAAATATGCGTCGGTTTGTTGAAAATAATTAACCGTAAAAAGAGAAAATATAGGTGCAATAATTGGAAAAAATAACTCTTGTAAGATACAAATTTGCAATAGAAGAATTAGTACTTAATTAAAATTTCCTCCAATTTTAATTTTAAAAAAAATTGTTAGATTTCTCTCCTAAAGGTATGTTTGGCATGGAGGAAAATATTTTCCATTTTAAAAAAAAAATTCTATGTTTGTTGGTCAAAATGTTTGGAAAATATTTAATCTAGAAAAACAAATTCCTTAAAAATGAGGAAAATGACTTCCCTAATGGAAGTAGGGAAAACAAGTTGCATAAGTATCATTTCAAATTTATTGTCTCCTTTCTACGCACCCAAATCCTCCAATCCCCATCCATTTCCATAGTATTTTGCGTGCTAGATGACATATGAATGTTCTTGATAATATTTCTTGCTTACTTATCAAATGCTAGAAAATAAGTAAGAACCCAACTTATTTTCTAAAAATCTTTTTCTAGGAAATCATTTTGTGTAGAGCATATTTTTCTTAATACCAAACACACCCTATAAGTTTTGTTCCTTTTCTTTTTCTCCATGGTCCTTCTAGTAAAAGGGGTTATATCATGCAATTATATGTACCTATCCAACACGTATCCATCCAATTTTTCTTCAGTATTCGCTGGCATAGAATAAAAACCAATCAAGAAACCACCATAAAAAGGAAGAAAAAAAGAAAAAAAAAGTGGAATTATAAATATTCTTATGAGTTGTTTTGCAGAGAAATTCTGATTTGGGGAATATATATATTTATATATTTGTTACAGGAATAAAGGATGCTTATTTGCTCTACAGTACGGAATAGGCATGTATATATATGTAATAATGACAATTTTATAAGAATAAATTTGGGATTCCTTAGAAGTTGTACAAATTTATTTTTCTAATTATTGAAAAATAATAATTAAGCAGTTAAGTTTAGGTTGATGTGATGTATTTTGATATACCAAATATCAATATATGACTTGTCAACTTTTAATTAACCTTTAACCGCTCTAATCCATATATAGTTAAAAGTTAAATAGACCACGTATGAACATTAATTTGAAGAGTGTTTCGATATCGAAAAATTCATTTGGGGATGAAATTTTAGAGAATTTGAATGAATCCACTTGTGAAAACGTCATTCGTGGACTTGAAGTCATGATTAATGATCTCGGTTACCGCAATAAATGAACGTCAATAACATGTTGAATGAGTGAAAATGATACATATTCAGAGGTTCAAAGCTTAGGACAAATTGTGGATACCATTGGAAAAGATAATGTTGATGATAAAGTTGGAGATAATACAATACTTTTGGAACCAGTTAAGCGTAAGGAAGCACTTATCACATCTACAACTCTTCACAATTTAATGGTGTAGTTCAAAAAGATAACACCGAAACTTCTGGATGCAAAAAGAAAAGTTAGAGATGAGCTTCAACTATATAGATTTAAATTTCAACAAAAAAACATAACAAAATAGAATCATATTTTACTAAATTGTCTTAGATATATTTGTACTTTTAAAGAATTATTGATTTATAATATTAATGAGATCATATATTTATATAATGGTCTTCTGAAAATATATTATCTTATTAAAATGAGTAATTTTTTCCATTGGACCAAATCGGGACTAGAGAAAGATATTATTTTAGAGAAATTATTAATTAACCGAGCATTAATTTAATGATGTTTTAATGTATATACGATTGTACCCTTTTTAGGGAATTTTTAGGGGAACTATTATAACAAAACAGTGATAGCAATCAAAGAAAGAAAAATAAAACAAACAAAACTACAAGCATGTTAGATTGTACCCTTTTTGTGGGGAATTTTTCACTAATTGTAACCTCCGAACCATGAAATTTCGGAATATTTATTCTAGTGAAATCCCTCACTCTAGTTGTTGTCGTACCCACATTTGAGTTCACGGGGATCACAACCTCCCTATTGACTTGAGCCAACACTTGAAAAACAGCTCGAAACTCTGCATTACTCACTTGTTCGGACAAAGGGTCGATCGAAACTTGAGGAGCTTCTCATTCCACATTCTCATTCATATTCCTCCTAACATATGTTCTTCGAGGGTCATATCATGAAAAGCATCAAATAAGGATTAGGAGAGAGACATATAGAGTTAACCTCTATTGCACGAAATTAGAGTGATGAGAGAAGTGAAATTTCCTATACGTCTTATAGCTTCCTATTCATAAATGTGGTGCGCTTCACACTTATGAACAATACTCTACTCGGTGTGGCTTATGAGACATTCTATGACCTTTCTAAACCTAGCTCTGATATCAAGGTTTTCACGTCCCAAAGTATACCCTAGGTGTAACATGGCGTATAGAACCCCGAGAGGTCCTGCACAAGCCACTTAGCATACATCATACATGGTAAAAGAATTAAAGATTTCAAAAGTAGCATTTCATATTTCAAAAGAGTTTGAAAAAACGGAAGTCTAACATAAGTCTCAATAAGTCATCTAATACATCATAAGAAAAGTGATTGAGACGTAACCCATACATCACATGCAAGTAGGAAAACTAATGAAAGACATGAACAAGTAAATGTATCTCGGTCCTCGGAACATGAGGATTCACCAAACTCTTAAATCTAGAAGAGTTAAATAGCCACGAGAGTGAGGGGTACGAGCGTCGGACCCTACGTTAGTGAGACAATATAGACATAAGTATGCATTAGTACATAGAATATACTAAGTATGGGACAATATGCATAAAATAGACATGGTGTCATAAATAGCTTAAAAATGTAATGCATGACGGATAATTAAACATTTAAAAGCTTAAATAAACAATGTCATATAAATTATGAAATATAGTCAATGCATTTAAAATAAGAGACATAAGAAAAAGCTTTGAAGAAACATAGTCATTTATGTGAGATCTTAGCTTTAACCGACAATAAGACCATGAGAGCTATATCATGAAATCCGGTATATCCCTCATATCGAAAGAAGGTGATTCTACTTGCCAAGGTTAAATCCGTACATATTATTTTTTGCTAGACTGGATCCACTAACTAGGTCATTTAAGAAAATCCTATGGGGGCACGTAGTTAGCTAGGAACTAGAGGTTGCTACTAGAGACTGCCCTATTTGAGCCTCCACCTCAAAGTCCTCTCGGTGCTAAGTCTAAATTTCAACGGAATAGATAAAAGTCAAATATCAATATAACATAGGAAATGCAATGATCAACACTAATCCACATCTTAAAGATCAAAACATAGAATATCTCATTAAAACACAATTCAAGCATAGGTGAGAAAATCTTTCACCAATGTGAATCCATATGTGAGAAATACCTTTCACAATCATATTCGTATGTGAGAAAAACTTTCACAATAACATTGATACTTTCACCAAAATCACCCTGCCATCATAAACATCATTTTCATATGACATGCATATTCTTCAAAATTCATAGTTCATGGGTTCATAGGTTCATCATAGATTCATAGTTAAAAATCATAAATCATGCATGGATTAATATAATTTCAGCTAGACATCATGTTTTAACATTAAATCATGCATTAGAAGACTTAATCAACAATAATAATAAATCATAATTGAATGAAACCCATAAAGATTGAATTGAAACCCTAACTTGTTCAATTGAAATTGAATTGAGAAATTGGAAAGCTTGGGGACCCATGGAAGAATGAACTCCATGGGTGAATACCCACATACCTTGCTATTCAAAGCCCAAGATGAATGGTGAATTGGAGACTTGGATTGAACCCTAGCTTCTTCTTCTTCTTCCTTAGGTTGAGAGGGAATCTGGGGAGTGAATTTAATTAGGTTTTGGGGAGATATGAGAATGAGTGTTTTAGTGGGTAATTTAGGACTTGAAAGCGTTATGTAGGGCTTAGGGTAGAAGACAAAACGACATAGTATTGGTTTAAACCAATCAGGAAAAGATTCAAAAGTCCTTAAAAATAACTGCCAAACTCGATTTACGGTTCTGACCTACGTACCATAGAACCTTCTACGGTTTGTACTAGTCAATCGTAGACCAAGTACTGGACCATGAATTTTACCCATTTTCGATGAGACCTATCTATGACCTGTAGAATCTTCCACGGTCCATAGACTCAATCTGTAGACCCCAACTTATACCTCAAAGTTTAGCTAAGTAAGGGACCTTTTGGCGAGACCTATGTACGGTCCATAGATCATTTGATGGACCGTACTGGTCAATCGTAAGAAAATTATTGAAACTTGATTTTCAAGAAATTATTTTCCCTCTTTCTACGGATGTAATCTATGGTCCGTAGAAGCTTCTACGGTCCGTAGATATAGGACCCGTAGAACCACCCTACAATCCAAAAAAAAAATTGTTTCCTTTTTTTTTACCGAAGTTCGAGGTGTTACAATATTAGAGGAGTAAAGAATAAAATGTGGTTTGGTGAATAGTTGCATGTTAGAGACATTTTTTCTTGAATGATTCTATCAATTTCTTATACCATTAAATTATGATAGATCTCATCATATCCGAATGATATCCACATTGTTAGGTGTGAGTTGCAATCCTTTGAGTCGAGCCATCCCAAAATCTCCATTTGTTAGAGTCCCAATTTAATAATATGATTGCAATTTCTATGGATTTTGTAGGTGAGTTGATTGTAAATGGTACATTATCTTGATAGAATCATCTTCTTTTAAATTTTTCAACGCACTACGTATGAGAGTTCCTTTCATGTTTAAAATTTCTTAGAAATCTAGGTAAAAAGCATACCAATTTGAATTGGGTGATGAAGTAGGTATTGAGTTAAAAGTGTTTAGAGGTTGTTTGAGGACGAAGAAATATTAAAGTGTAGGGTTGTTATGTGGGACTAATATAGACTTTTTTTTGCTATATTTTGCCTACATTTATACTTTGCTTTGATGATAATCTAGCTTAATATTCTTGATAATTTATACCTATTTTCATATTTTAGCACTTATGTAAGATGTTTTTGTGTATGTAGGCGAAAATGCTTAAAAATTAACTACATATAGAATTTACAAAGGTGAAAAAGTAAGCTAACAAATGTTTTGACCCTGCAGATAAAAATTGCAAGTACCTCGCAAGGCAAAGGACCTCGGAAAACGAAGCCTCAAACAAGAAAGAAGCACTCGCTAGGTGATGCAGTGCAACTTTTGCAAAATAATAATAATTGAGAGGCCGAAATCCCTCTTTCTAGGGTTATGATCATAGTATGAATATTTTAATTTTTATATTAAGTGTTATTGCGAATTATACTGTTACATTTTGTTCTCTTAATCTCATCTTTACTATTAAGGGAAGTAGGGTTTGTTTTCAGACGGATTAGCGGTTAAGATAGATATATACCTAGTTTTTCCTACTTAGCACAAATTCAAGAAGGTATATGAATGCATTCGGAGAAATTCACCATATTTTTGTTCAATGATTTAGGTGTGATGTCAATCTGGATATATAGAAGGTTAGAGGCTCGAGAGGTCATGACTATATTATCAACCATGTGAATAAAAAAATGATAGGTATCTGAATTCGCTTAACATATATAGCTATAATAAATTACTCAAGCATCATAATTCTAGGTCTTAACTTCTCTTTGAATAACCTCCACGATATTTATTCTTATATTCTTTGGTATAATAACAAGTATAATTAATAACCAATCAAATCTTGATATTTGGTAGCTTGAGAAAATAATTAGAACATATTCGATTTGGTAAATATTTAATTATAAGTCCTTATGGATTCGACATTCAATTGCTTGCAATCACAAATGACTGTGTACGCTTGCGTGTGTAATTTGAGAATAATAAATTTCTAAAGCCCCTATCAAAAACTTAGAAATTAATTGATTATCCATATTAGACTCTTTTTATTTGTTCACGTTTTTTTAATTTTATTTTTGTATATATACTTTTGATTTTTTTTTAATCACTTTTGACATGACATGAAATTTAAATTGAATGAATAATGAATATTCTTATTATGGTGATCCTTGTATGAATTGTAAAGGACCTTACTTATGACAAATTTATTGCAATATTTTCGAGAATAGATAGAGTGCACCTCCCCAATCCTTTGAATGAAATATATATATATATATATATATATATAATATTTGTGGTGGTCAAGATGATCATTGTAATGGTTATCGTATTTCTTATATATTCTCCTCTCCTAAGTTTTATTATGATTGTCTTATTGTTTGTGATGTTGCTAGGAGCAATAAAGAGATGGAACACCAATAAAAATTACTGATATACTAAACTAACTACATGAAAACTATGAATCGAAGACAGTAAGCTCTCAGAGATGCAGACTGGGGCTGAAATTTGTAGTGATTTATAAGTTTTTTTATGATTTATGGTACGCCCTAAGAATAGTGCCAATTTTTTAAGTGTGTGTGAAAAATTACTTGGTTATCTTATATGCTAGTAATCTTGTTTAGTATTAATGTGTCGTGCTAGTTGTTACTTGATTTTTTATTTTTAGTTCTTCTTCGAGGGAGTCTTTTGAACTGTATATCGTAGGATTTGTTTTCAAGGATAAAGAAGAGTAACTCAAATGCCTTAAAATGCTAGGTGCTTAATGTAAATATGCCAATACAATGTTAGGTAGATTTATTTAAAAATATTATGCAGAAAAGGTTGATATATTTTATTTATGATACGTAGGCTCTATGATTGACTCTAGACGAATAAAAAGGACTTAAACTGTTTTCATTGAGTTAAGTTGTATTGTTAGGTACAGGGCGACTCAACATAATTCGAGACCTAAAGCGAAATTTTAATTAGAGGCCTAAAATTTAAAAAAAAATTATCTGTATTTATTTATTTTTCTAAATTTTTAGATGTAAATGATTTCTTAATATTTTTTTTATAAATAATTTTTTCAAATACTTTTTTTAATTAATATTTTTAAGCAAGACTTTATCAATTCAACATTGAAAAATATCATTTTATTGAGACAATTATTATATGAATTAATAATATAGTTTTATAAGTAATAAGTTGATAAATTTTAAATAAAGATGAGAGTTAGAATCATAGAATCTGATTCAAAAAGTTGATAACTTGGTATACCCTACTTTAATATGAAAAGTTACGAAGAAATAAAAAAAATATTTGTAATTTACTTTGTTCAACACTTTTCGGCTATTGATTATTTTTTTGACAGAATATTACTCTAACTATCAAAGATTTAAAGAAATAGAATACAGAAGGAGTTAAAAAGGATAAATAATATGTGTGTTAGCGAAGAATATATATACTTTTTATTATAAATAATTAATTTTTTTCATGAAAAAACTAAACATCATTTTTTTTTATAGAAATTTGAGACCCCCAATAAGGCATTGGCCTAAGAATTCATAGGCAAGAGCCGGCCCTGGTTAGGTAGAAAGTTGATATATAAGTGAGTCGGTTTACTCATTTATGTGTCATTGTGTGGTGAGTATTATCGTTTAATTCACTTATTTCTTTATCTTTCTTACTAAGCTCATTTAACAATATATTTACTTACTTGCTTGATAATGATTTATATAACAAGTTAAATCAATCCACATGTCTATGACCTAGGGTGTGTTTGGTATGAAGGAAAAATGTTTTCCAATTTTCTCATGTTTAGTTGGGTAAAATGTTTTCCTAATCAACTCATTTTTCTCAAATTCAAGAAAAATGACTTCCCTTCAAATTTTTGTTTTTCACCCCCACTCCACCCCTACCCTGCACGGCCAGCCCCACTACCACTCCCCTCCCAAAAAAAATAAAATAAATTTTAAAGTTTGTTTTAAAAAAATATTTTCAATTTCAAATTTTTATTTTTACACCCCCCCCGCGGGGGGGGGGGGGGGGGGGGGGGGGGGGGGGGGGGGGGGGGGGGGGGGGGGGGGGGGGGGGGGGGGGGGGGGGGG
>JAJOOR010037281.1:0-14623 GCA_036250505.1 Solanum acaule | reverse complement strand
TGATTTTAGTATCATTTTAGGTGTATTTTGTTATTTCTTGATGTGTGGCTAAAAACCCCCATTCTTGGGGTGTGATTTAGCAAATATGTGTTGATATTATTGTTGGGTCTTGCTTGCTGATAGGATAGATGTATTTTAATGGTGATTTCACCTAGTGGTTGTGGTTTAATTTAATGGGTTTGTAGTTTCAAATACAAAACCACCCATGTGTTTTCGGCTTGCCCGAGAGGGAGGTCGCGAAACCAAGACCACTAGACTGATGACCTAAGGAGTAGGTCGACATGAGGTTTTGCCCGAGAGGGTGAGCCCTAGTCCCATATCCTAACACTCAACTCGAGAGAGTGATTGGGGTAAGGCGTAGGCTGGTCTTCATGTGGCAAATGGGTGTCCGAGAGGAACCCATTTGAAACGGGATAAGTTGCTTGAGAGGGAACTTATTTCCATCTAAAGCTTAGCCTAGTCACTATTAACTTGCAAATTTTCTATTGAAAGCATGTACCCAACGATTTATCTCAACTTGTATTGCGGTCACACCCCAAGAAAATTTCCCCATACTTGATTTTCTTGTTAATTTTTGCTATTTTTACTACTTGTGACAAAACCCCTAAATCGATATTTGACACTTTTGTCGCCCCCTTTAATTTACTAAATTTTTAATCATTAATGTCTTTAGCTACGACTAGTTAGAGCTTAATTTTTCTTTTTATCAATTCTCAAAACCACTCCTTTGGGACATGACCCCAACCTTTAGTTGGGTTACTATACTATCGACGATCGTAGACACTCATACCGTAGGTTAGTGTCGTTGGTCACTATAAGCATCAATAACTAACAAAATATACAAATATCTACATACAATTGTGTTTTACGCAAATACCTGATGTTCTTCATATTTGTCATGATCTAATGAAGCAGATACAATCTCCTCAGAATCACTATGTTTGACTTTCCTCTTAGTTCCTCCTTCAACAATTTTAATGTCGCTTGCCTTGGCATTGTTGATACTTCCTGGAGTGCAATTGGGTTTTTTTTTTGGATCTCAATTCTTTAATAGATTTTTCCCCTAGAATTTGTTTAGATTTTGCCATAGATCTTGTTGAAAAACTATTGGACATCACAGAAATCTCGTTGCTTGAGGCGTGCCTATGGCATTGTCCTTAAGGATATTTCACCGGTTAAGGTGTATCCTTCAGGATTCAACAAGCTCTTCTAGTACTAGAACTAGGAGCCAAAATCTAACAAAGAATATTAAATTGATAGAAAACCCAACTACTCAAACAATAGGAAGGAACAGTTTTCTTATTGTACATACAAGGAAGACTTGGTTCGTTTATATATCTTTTTCATAGGAAAAATCATGGTGAATATATATAGAAAAAAGATTCCCACCATAAGAGTGGTTGATAACTCCAACGGCTAATTGATTGGATGTCACGACCCATACCGTCGTGATAGGCACCCACACTAACCCTCCGGTGGGAGAACCACTACTACAACTCAAACCAAGCAACTAAACTAAAACTAAGGCATTTAAGTCTACAAAAGCAGTAAAATACTAAGGAAATAAATAGAGTTCTCATAAACTCTAACCAAAGTCTAACATTAATAAACTAACAATGCGGAGATTCAACCCCTAGAACCTGAAAGTCAATGTACCAAAACTCTACTAACGACAAGTCTAAGAACAAGAGGTACAACCCCGAAACTAAACAACACCTTAAACCAATAGTTTGAGTCCGAAAAGAATGAACTTAAACAAGAGAGATCCATGGCAGCCTGAAATAACAGGCTCACCCTTGAATCCGGTCACGCTCAATAGTCACCTAGCTGAGGTCTATCAATAGCCACCTGAAGATGCCCTGTACTAAACAAAGAAAGAGCAAGTGCAGTATCAGTACACAACCACAGTGTACTGGTAGGATCATGCGGCTATCTTATTAAGTGTAACATACATTAGTCAATACAACAATATAATCACATGCACGTATAGAACATATACAATATCATCAACATATACGAACAATGAACAACTTCACGATTCTCACATATCACAGTTATATCAATTTAGAGCATCATACCGTCTTCCAATATCAATCATCATTAGATATGAATGAACTCATCACAAGTAGATACACAACACAATTCAATGACCCTCTCACGGAACCCAAACCCAAAGAGTTAGCATATCGGAACGTGGCATCCGATCCCATAATTATGCCGGAACGTGGCAACCGATCCCATAGTTATGCCGAAACGTGGCAACCGATCCAAGTTAGTTATGCCGAAATATGGCAGCCGATCCCATATTTATGACGGAACGTGGCAACCGATCCCAGTTAGTGTGTCGGATCGCGACACTCGCCCATTCAACAATGACAATGACAATCACAATGTATATTATCACAATCATACAACAAGAGGTGATTCATGGCATACATTTATTCAATTATCCTCATTTACAACAAGTGTGATCAATAATGCAACATTCGCATACATACGTGTATCATAATGAAGAAAGAACAAACATACATCACACAATCATAGAATCACAACCATCACCTACCTCGAATCCAAGCTTGAATCGCCTAAGGCACTTGAATCTTCCCTTTTCAGATTCTTTTCGCTTGTTCTAGGTCTACAAAAAATTAATATACGCAAGGATCAACAATCAAAGGTCTAATTATTTGGATTATAACAAACCCAATAACCCTAGACCAAACCCAAGATCTTAATACCGAATTTAGGGCTTTTTCCACCATTAGTTTCAGATCAAAACCCTCCCCCCAATAGTAATTAATCAAGAATCCAAGTTCTACGGATCGAAAAATGGATTAGGGGAGTAAAATCCTTACCTTTAGTGCTAGAAGAGGTGGAAAACCTTCAAGTAATATCCCTGGGTCGTTTCTTAGCTCTTAAGAACGAACTTTTGTAGAAAATAACATTTTTGGAGGGTTTTACCTTATTTAAGTAGCGACTGTCCAGCTACGACAGGACCCATCCCGCTACAACTGGATCCATCACGCTACAGCTGGATGCACGGAGACAGAATATTACCCGTTCATGTTAAGATCATTTTTGGGAGTTCTACTCGCCCAAATTCGATTCCGTAAAGTCGTACGTGTTCCTTAACATCTTAGATATCTACTCATGTGGTCCAAATCATAATTAGATCTCTCATTCGTTAACATATTTTCCTAGGCCTTACTGACTCCGATTTCGTCCAAATCTGGACTAGGTTAGGAAATTCCAAGTTACTACCAAAACGTTTTCTGACTCCAATTCTTTCCCCATTGGCTTTTCCCTAACGACCGAATCAAGCCGTTACAGTAGATACTAATTTACCCTTCACTCGTCCCCGAGTGATTAACTAGGAAATACTGGCTAAAGTAAGGGTAGAGTAGTACCTGAATCGCTGAACAACTAGGGATACTTGTCTCGTATGTCCTTAGCTTCCGGACATCACGATCAAGAATTTGAATCGATTATTTCTCAAATAGAAGATTTTTTTAACAAAACTGAGTTTCACTTTATGATATAATCACCGTCCCCAAACCAACCAATTGAATACTTACACATCCTTCCATACAATGCCTCAAGAAAGTCATCACAATACTCTAGTGATGATTATTGTTGTTTGTACACTTAACTAACAACAAAGCTATTCTCAATAACCACCAAAGTTGATCGTACACATGTCTGCAACATGTTATCAAGGGCTTCCACACAAATATCAGGACGAGTTCTTTCTCATATAACCATGATAAAATTCTAAATCAATACTCGCTACAATTAGGGTGGACCTGAACCAACCAACACACATTCATAATACTCAAACAATCATAGTTCTTATCATCATCTCCTTCTCACAACATAAATTTCCATGAGCTTAAATTATAAAAATTTGATCTTTAGACATCAGATACTCATCGAGAGACATGTCCAAGCATACAAGCCCTCCAACAACACTATCGAAATGTTAGATTTAGTAATTGTAGAGTACCTCTTAAGAACAGTAGAATTAGATCCCATGATCCCCACATTCAACCACAGATAATCGATATATGACCTCGACGACTAGATGAATATTAAGATTGTCTAACAACCACTTCTATACATTCTCATAAGCAAGGTGGAACATGTAAAAACCACTGAAATACTTTAACAACTCCAAGAAAACACCACATAAGTCATTTGAAATAACCACGTCTTCCCAAATCATCACACTCAACCAAGAGAACATCGCAGGATCGGTACACCTGATCCACCACTAGAGATCCACCCATAAAATGAAAACACGTTTGGGCATAACTAGTGCATCACCATTACAACCATGTACAAAATGAAATAGACTGCCATATAATAATTTATCGAATCACATGAAAGGTTTTCCTCTGAAGAGTCGATACCAACCATTTCCATTCACTTGACTCCACATACTCTTCACATCCTTCCACTGAAGCCCACTCTCAATACTAACAACCATCATAACCATCCGACCATTTACCTTACTCTAAACCAAGACTTTTTAAATGAAAACCTTTCTTAGGTACTTTAATAATCAACAATAATCAACTTTACAACTCAACCCAGGTGTGAAGTCCTTTCAAATGCTCAATACCGAATACAATTGATCATTTCTCACCTTACCAATTCATACCATGACAAAAATATATCACCACGAATGTAGACTTTCCATGAAAAATCTGAATTGTAAATTCAACTGTATAACACAGTCCCTTTATCTATCAACATTAGCTTATACCTCGAAGATTTTTATGAATTCATGGATCTTCACTTATCATGGTTCACATCTCCATCGGTCTCACAATATCTTTCGCTAAAAAATCAATCTTACTCATAACTAAACTCAAAACAAAACAAAAGCTCTTATCATCACATTCGAGCTAATGTCTGTACACTCCTTTCTCAAGTCTTTTTCAATGGTTTATAACCAATCTGATGGATTTGTGACACTATTACCATAGCCACAACAAAATGAATGAAATGACGTGTCTCTGAACCCAATTATCTACCCCTTTGAAGATATCTCTTTAGCTTTTGCAATCAATAAAATATTCTTGCTCTCGCCTCTCTCTAAAGGTTGTACTGCATCCCACTATTTTTCTTCATTATGACTCTAGCTTTTTTAAATTCTATTCGAGTGGTGTCCCGCCATATCTTAAAACTTTCCATACAACCACATTGCTCACCAAATATTAGAAAACCACAACCTTAGGTAGTCGTAAGTCGTAATTACTATACAAAATTCACTTAATCAACAATCTCATTATACATTTGCATCCCATCACAATCCACCACGAACTCTTATTACCATTATGCTCAGTTAGCCCTGACTATCACTACGAAGCCAACCTTTCATCAACACGACACCTCAAACTCAGGTATACTTATCAAATTCAAAGGACTAACCCAATTTTCATACGCACCTTCTTACTAACATCTTCAATTTCCTTCGCCCAAGTATACTCAATGGAACTTTCTTTATCCATAAGCTTGTCATTCTGGTATTAATCCACTCCCTTATGGATTGAGATAAAATCATCAGTCCTCATGCTACCCTCCTTTTTCTTAGAAAACAAGATAGGAGCACCTCACGTGGAAACACTAGGACGGTAAAATTTTATCAAGAAGCTCTTGGATTTGAGCCTTAAGTTCTCTTAATTTTGCCGAAGCCATACGATACGGAGGGATGGAAATGGGATAAGTGTCAGTTTCCAAGTCAATGCAGAAATCTATATCTCTATCCGGAGGCATACCATGCAAATCCGTAGGAAACACTTCCTTAAACTTAGACACCACAGGAACAGACTCAATAGAGGGAGACTCAACCTCAACATCCCAAACATGAGCCAAATAAGCCAAACAACCCTGCCCTACCAGTTTCCTAGCCTGAATGGAGGATATGATCTTAGCTAGCTTAGGCTTGTACACCCTTTCCCACTCTAATTTTTCCCTATCGGGGATCTCTAGAGTTACCGACTTAGTATTACAATTATGCCCGATATAATAGGGGGACAACCAAATCATGCCTAAGATTATATCAAGTCAGTCATATCCAACATAACCAAATCAACCCAAATATGAAAATCCATAAACACAACAGGACAACATGATATACATGGGTGACTATGAGTGCCTCTTCAACTGGGGTAGAAACATGCACGGGGGCATCAAGTATATCACAAACCACATCAAATCCCAAGGCAATTGAACTAACACGTACGATTAAGTAAAACCCAGATCACATAAAACAATAGCCATCCGGGCACAGAGAAGAGTAGTACTAGTGACCACTGCATCACACATCTCAAAACTCGGTCTTGCCCGGAAAATCATATAACTTAGCCTTGTCGTCTTGACGGGCAACCTCCTCATTTGGCTGCACTACTCCTCTACATGCATTACCATTTCCCCGGCCTCTACGGCCTTGCTGATTTCCTCCTCATATGGCCAGGTTCTCCACAATTTTAACACTCCTTATAACTTATATTCGATTGCTGAACACTGAATTAGATCACGGGGGTTAGTTCGGGTACGATTCGGGGTCCATAATTGTGACTAGGGGAAAACAGGAGAGACAGGGCTGAGATTCTGTCTCACCCTGTCCCGCTCTGGCGGGAGAAATCCCGTCCCAGCGGCCATAAGGAAAACAGAATCCCTGTCAATAATTTTTCTGGGTTCTTTTCTTTCCTAATTTCCCCCAAAGGTTCCCAGCTATAACACATGCATTTTTAGAGAAAACCCATTTAGCTAGGACAATCATTGTCTACCCCCCGGTCAACCCAACGAAGAACGCACTTAGAATCCTATTACATCGTTTCAACACTACCACACACATATCCCCAGGATACACTCAGACTCTCACACGGTTATCAGTTGGTCGCAACGCACGTCCAAATTTCTCGCTCACGAACCACATCGTAATTTATCTAGACCCTTCTCACCTAATCTTGTGATGTCTTTCTTTTCACAACAAGTTCCACGGCACTCAATTGGTTACAACTGGCACAATTTCAACATTTAGGCCAGCACATTGCACATATCAACATTCAAACAAGCAATACTGGGCACATAATCATATCAAAGCATACAAGTACTACACCCTTCACATTCATAGTTAATTTCTGACAACTAGAATCACATATTCACCGTTCCAAGTTACAACTCGGCAGACAAGTCCTATTTATTTAAGTAGTTCGTTCCATAAACGACCATCAGCCATGCCTTATACTGTCCCTAAGTCCAGATACCAATTGGAACCTTCTTAGTTCTAATTAACTTGTTTGTGTCCCTTCGGCCGGGACTACGACATCTAGCTCACCTTGTTAAGATACCAATTGGAATTGAGAGATACCAATTGGACTCAACTCATACCATAAGCGACAATAGTTGCTAGCGAGCCCCACAAAACTGCTAATTTCAATAATAGGACTTGGTCAAACCCAATTCTTAACTGCCTATATCTTTAACTAATGATAACCAGACCTCAAATCAATCTGAGAGAAAATTGATGCACCTTGCAATTGATCAAAAATGTCATATATCCGAGGCAATGGATACTTGTTCTAAATGGTGACCCTATTCAACTGTTGGTAGTCTATACACATCCTTTCTTTCTAGCGGTGGTGTTACCATTTCTGGTGCTCTAGTTCGGACCGCAGAGTGAAGGAGGAAAGATACCAATTTGTATCACCTAGATACCAATTGGATTCAAGTCATAGCACGAAGGAGTAGAAATAAGCGAGTTTTTCCTAAAGTCCTATAGCCTCTTGAAGAAAAGTACAGACGTCATCGTACGATTCCGCATGACTCTACTAGATTCATTTTGGTACAATGAGATCAACGAACCTAGGCTCTGATACCAACTTTGTCACGACCGAGACCGTTGTGATTGACACCTACACTAACCCTCCGGTGGGAGAACAACTACTACAACTCAAACCAAGCAACTAAACCAAAACTAAGGCATTTAAATACATGAAAGCAGGAAAATACTAACGAAAGAAATAGAGTTCCCATAAACTCTAACAAAAGTCTAACATTAATAAACTAACGATGCGGAAATTCAATCCCTAGAACCTCAAAGTTAATGTACCAAAACTCTACTAACGACAAGTCTAAGAACAAGGGGTACAACCCCGAAACTAAACAACACCTTAAACCAATAGTTTGAGTCTGAAAAGAATGGACTTAAACAAGAGAGATCCATGGCAGCCCGAAAGAACTGGCTCACCCTTGAATTCAGTCACGCTCAATAGTCACCTAACTGAGGTCTATCAATAGCCACCTGAAGATGCCCTGTACTAAACAAAGAAAGAGCAAGTGCAATATTAGTACACAACCACAATGTACTGGTAGGATCACGCGACTATCCTATTAAGTGTAACATACATTAGTCAATACAACAATATAATCACATGCACGTATCGAACATATATAATATCATCAACATATACAAATAATGAACAACTTCACGATTCTCACATATCACAGTTATATCAATTTAGAGCAACATACCGTCTTCCAATATCAATCATCATTAGATATGAACGAACTCATCACAAGTATATACACAACACAATTTAATGGCTCTCTCACGGAACCCAAACCCAAACCCAAACAGTTAGCATACTGGAACGTGGTATCCGATCCCATAATTATGCCGGAACGTGGCAACCGATCCCATAGTTATGCCGAAATGTGGCAACCGATCCAAGTTAGTTATGCCGGGAAGTGGCAGCCGATTCCATATTCATGTCGGAACGTGGCAACCGATCCCAGTTAGTGTGTCGGATCGTGACACCCGCCCATTCAATAACCACAATCACAATCACAATGTATATTCTCACAATCATATAACACGAGGTGATTCATGACATACACTTATTCAATTATCCTCATTTACAATAAGTGTGATCAATAATGCAACATTAACATACATACATGTATCATAATGAAGTAAAAACAAATTAAACATACATCACACAATCATAGAATCACAACTATCACCTACCTCGAATCCAAGCTTGAATCCCCTAAGGCACTTGAATCTTCCCTTTCCGGATTCTTTCTGCTTGTTCAAGGTCTACAAACAATTAATTAACGCAAGGATCAACAATCAAAGGTCTAATTATCCAGATTATAACAAACCCAATAACCGTAGACCAAACCCAAGATCCTAATACCCAATTTAGAGCTTTTTCCACCATTAATTTTAGATCAAAACCCTCTCCCCCAATAGTAATTAATCAAGAATCCAAGTTCTACGGATCGAAAAATGGATTAGGGGAGTAAAATCCTTACCTTTAGTGCTAGAAGAGGTGGAAAACCTTCAAGAAATAGCCCTGGGTCGTTTCTTAGCTCTTAAGAATGAACTTTTGTAGAAAATAACATTTTTGGAGGGTTTTACCCTATTTAAGTCACGACTGTCCCGCTATAGCGGGATTTCTCTACAGCTGGATCCATCCCGCTACAGCTGGATGCACAGAGACAAAATGTTACCCATTCACGCTAAGATCATTTTCGAGAGTTCTACTCGCCCAAATTCGATTTCGTAAAGTCGTATGGGTTTCTTAACGTCTTAGCTATCTATTCATGTGGTCCAAATCATAATTAGATCTCTCATTCGTCACCTGATTTCCCTAAGCCTTACTAACTCCGATTTCGTTTAAATCTGGACTAGATTAGGAAATTCCAAGTTACTTCCAAAAAGTTTTCTGACCCCAATTCTTTCTCCATTGGCTTTTCCCTAACGACGGAATCATGTCGTTACATTGGAATTCAAGGAAATTAATAATGCGAATAAAGGAGAGTAATTGCTAAACATGAAGAATAATATTCAAATTAAAAGTTTCTGTTAGCAATATGGAAAAGGAAAATTGGTCAAACAATGCTATTTAAGGATGGGATATCAATGCCCAATAAATCTCATTAAGGCCGAATAAATTAGAGAATTTTGAAAATGATTATTATATTTTTGAGATACTCCAATTATTTTTCCAACAATGCGCACCTATCTCAATAATAATAATAATAATAATAATAATTTGAATTAAAATGAAATAAGATATTTTGCTGGGTTTATACATATAAGTATAATGCATTGAACCTGGCATCTCGTAGATTATGAACCAGACTTAGACAAAACAAGATTAAACTCACAGAATAATTGGTGAAGTTTAAAACTTCTATGAACCAAGAAATTCATTTGTAAGTCTAGTGTCTTATTCTATCACATTATACTTGCATAATCTTTGTTGTTATCGCGGTTTTGCGCTAAGAGGCCATGCACGTGTCCTGGTATTCATGAGTGCTTTAGAAATCTGTCACAATTTCATAGAAGCGACACCACTCCACACTCATATAGGTCCACCCATCAAGTGTATTCTGCAGAGCAATACATCACTTATAAAGGATATGGTTATTGATTAAGAGTTCACAACTCAACCTCACTTTCCTTGCAGATTTGCACTATATGCACACCATAAAAGATCACAGATGGGACAAAAATTTATAGTGCACAAGATCAAAGGATGACTTGTTATTACCTATATGAACCTAATTAATGGGATCTCCAATCACATAGGTTGAGTTACCATCATGTTTGATATACAGCTTGACAATAGTTCCATTTTCGCTGAAGCTTCATTTATTAATTTTTTCCCCCAAATTTTAAGTTAGAGAACTGGCCAAATTCACTTATGACTTCACATGATTCATGGATTTAATTCCATCTCTTAACAATGTTCTATTACTCTTTGTCTCAAACTTATATAATCACCATATGGAGGTTACTGTTAGCAATATGGAAAAGGAAAATTGGTCAAACAATGTTATTTAAGGAAGGGGTATCAATGCCCAATAATTCTCATAAAGGCTGAATAATTAAATTAGAGAATTTTGAAGATGATTATTATATTTTTGAGATACTCCAATTATTTTTCCAACAGATCCTGCATTTACTCCAAAAACTTGAGCTAAATCGAGTGAAAATGAAGGTTGATTATTAATAACTTTGACATGTAATGGCGTACCTCTCGTAATCCTCTTAGATGGAGTCGAATCATTCATTTTGTTTTTTGAAAAACTGACAATTTGTTAAGTAATGAGGGAATTTTGAGAAAAAACTATCCAAAAACTAACAAGCATAATACATATACAATTGAAAAAAACGAAAAAAAGAGTTCACCCACGATTTAGGCGGTTACATGCAAAAAGTAAAAACATGATTGGAGGAAGAAAGTGAAATTTGAATTACAAATTGGAAGTGGAAGAGTGATTTTAGGAGAAAATAGGGAATGGGGAGAGGAGAGATAAATTTGATTTTGCATTAAATCATATACAAAAGGCCAATGAAGGCTTTGTTGGTTCGGTATACAAAGAGGTGGTGGGTCCCATTTTTAATGACAAAAAAAACTAAAATTGTATTTACTGGCAGTAAATAAATAAAATAAAATTATACCCTCATTGACTAATAACCTAGTAATGCTTGCCAACTCGCGTAATTTTCTCTTTTAAGTATACATAATTAACCACCATCCTTAGTAGCAAAAAGTGGCTGCTTTTGTTTCGTTGCACTGATTAATAAACTTTGTCAATTCCTGGCCACACAAAAGAACAATGCAAAATAATGAGACATAGGGTTTGACCTACATCATTTTCATATTCGACATTGCAAAAAATACCGGAAATGCAACAAAATAACTTATTATACCTTGTATACTAATATATGTGACGTTTGTATGTGCATCGAGTTTTTAAAGTTTTACTTGTATGCCATATTAGTTAGAAAAGGAAAAAATTAATCAATAAGAACACGAAGAATAAGAGTTGAGGAGGAAACATCACATGATTGTTCAAGGAAATACATTCACGAGAGTATTAACTTAAGAGAAATGTTATATAAAAATACGGATACTTGTAGAATAACGTAAAATACTTTGGGCATCAGCTTATCATATAAATTGTAAGTAGACTATTACTAAAACTAAAAATGACCAGTGAACCCTGAACCCTGAACATCGATAATCCTTTATAATGTCAATTAGTTAGACACATTAAAAGGATGGTGCAATAGATGATCCGACAAAACACATCTATTTGTAAAGAATCATTTTAATTTAGTGTAAGGTTGCTTCTGTGTGGCAATGATAGATAGTGATTCCACAAATCACATTGACACAAACACTCACCCAATCTGCTTTGTCTTCTTTCATGATTTAACAACTCTCTTCCCTGTAAATGAAATTAGTTGTTACTCCCCATAGACGTTATTGAGGGGATTTTTCATGTCGACTCGGTACTCATTTCTTCTTATTTCTGTTAGCCTTGAAATGATTTGCTTTTTTGTGTCATCTTTCAACCGAGAAAATGGCATAAATAGTCCCTTAACTATATGAGTAGGTCTAACATGATCACTTAACTATGCTTTTGTCGGATTTAATCCTTCAACTATTCATAAACTTATTAGTTTTAGTCTCTTAACTATACATTTATCGGTTTTAGTCCCTTAACTATAAATTTATCAGTTTTAAAGGCTATTTAAAAACCTATCATGTTTGACTTCTACCCATTTTTTATACAAATAACTTAGGTTTAAATTAATTGAATTCATGTCTCGAGGAATTAAATACTTTGGCCAATTTTCAGTTGTTTCTCTCTCCCCACTATTTTTACTTTTCCAATCAAATCTCATATTTTTCTTTTATATCAAAATAAAAATTTAAAAAATTACACTGATTACAAACTGTTAACTGTCAAAGAAGGGAACACAGTTATTCAAGTCAGTAGCAACAATTATTTGCTTCATTTTATCCTCCATTGAATAAAATTAGTACTTCTTTCCCCCATTAATTTTATTTTGAATCGTTGAGGTTATTGTTCTTTTCATAAAAGTAATTTGAAGAAAAAGTAACGGGGATAGAGAAATAACTTAAAAAATGGGTTAAATATTTAATTTCACGAAAAGTTTCTTTAACATAAACCTAAACTATTTGTATTAATAATAACTTAACTAAAAAATACAAACACATATATTAACAAAAATTCTCTCTTCTAACCGGACTCTCTCGGCACACGTTAGGTGAGCTAACATACGCCTACCATGGCGAGAAGAAGGAAGAAGATGGTCATTGACGGACATACGAGCGCAGGGAATGGAAGCACACTGAGTACAGGGGAGATACATAATAAGGGGACAAAACCAGTTGAGCAGTGGCCGGAATTAACCCCAATTCTGACCATTTCATCGCCAGATCTAAAGATTAGATCGGAGGAGAGGGGAACCCCTGGAGACCGAGAGCTAACGCCACAACCGGAGAATACGCAGAACACGAGCGAGGTGTTGACAGAGCTAATCCCAGGAACTGAAGGGAAAGAAGAGAAGGAGGAAGAGTCTGAACAGAAAAAATGGTCAACCCTATTTCAGGGGAACCATATGGCTACCCAGGGTATGAAGTTGAATTATATAGCTCCCACAGTTCGTAATGGGGAGAAAATTATCGAGCTATGCAAAGAGGAGGTAGAGGTAGAGACGCAAAGATGGAAACATGCTTTAATCCTCTATGTGGTAGGAGCGAAACCAACAATCGCTGCAATAGAACGATACATAGTGGCGCAGTGGAACTATATAGCAAAACCCAAGGTATTTTATCATAATGATGGTTATTTTCTAGTAAGATTTGGTAGCTTTGAGGATAGGGATGAAGTGCTATATTCAGGCCCTTATATGATGGGAAATAAGCCAATTATAGTGAAGACATGGGCGCCGGATTTTGATTTAGGCAAGGAGATTATGCAAACTATCCCATTATGGGTGAAGTTTCCAAACCTACCTTTGAATTGCTGGGGCATACAGTCATTAAGCAAAATTAGTAGTGGGCTGGGAATCCCTCTTTTTGCGGATGAATGCACTACGCAGATAGAAAGAGTCTCCTATGCTAGAGTTCTAATAGAAATGGATATCAGTCAAAAATTGCCAGTAGACATTAAAGTGGAAGATCCAAGTGGTAGAGAATTTATTCAGAAAGTGGTTTATGAATGGGTGCCGGTAGTTGTCCTAAGTGTTTGATTGTTGGGCACAAATGTCAGGAGAAAGGGGAACAAAAAGATAAGGTAGTGAAGAGAAGAGCAGAGTGGCAACAAAAGAAAATTGAGATACAAGTAGAATCCAACAACACTCTTGAGAACAATGGGCTAGTTGAAGTGATAAACTCAAGGCAAGATATCAATCAAGAAGAAGATCTGGTAACCTTGCAGGTGAATAGAGGGCTACAAATACAGGACAGTGGAGGGAAATGGGAGGAGGCAAGAGGGAAATCAACAACAAAAGGGCAAAGACAAAGTATAGGAAAGGTTATAATTCCCATAACAAATGAGTTTAATCCATTGCATGACCATGATACGAGACATGCAGCTGATAAGGTCAAAGGATTAGGAGGAGCAGTGAAGGATATTGGAAAAGGTAATGTACCAGCACCCCCTCATAAATGAAGTTAATTACTTGTAATGTAAGAGGAATGAATAAAGTCTATAAGCAGAAAGAAGTTGCACTGTTTATAAAGACTAATAATGTTAGTATTATAGCACTTCTAGAACATAAAAT
>JAJOOR010037279.1:0-10567 GCA_036250505.1 Solanum acaule | reverse complement strand
TATATATATATATATATTATAATGTATAGTTGAATTTCTAGTACTGGGAGTATTTGTAATATTTAACTCGAAAATGCCTTTTGTATTAATTTTGTGAAATGCAAATAGATGTTTTTAATAGCTATATATATGTATTGATTTTAGAGAATTTAATTCAAAACATTAAATATTGTTCTTCAGTGATGAGATGAATGTTACCACAAATGCTATAGTAATTTTAGTGGTGATTTTTAGATACTACTAAAAATCACTTTTTGCATTGACATAAAAGTTGCCACTGATAATTAGTTGATTTTGTGGCAGAAAAAGTCGCTACTAATTAATAGTGTGTAGCAGCGAGATGAAAGGTGATACTAATAGTTAATCGTTTTTTGCAACGGTAGGAGTCGCTACTAATATTAATGTTTAGTAGCGACAAAGGTTGCCACATAAAGTTTATATGTTTTTGTGGCAACAATCTCGCCACTAAAGGGCTTGTTTTTAGTGGCGACTTGACAAATAGTCGTGTTGCGATTTTATTTTTGTGGCATATTTGTTAACAAATTGTGACGGATTATGTCGCCACAGATGAGTGTTTTTTGTGGCGACATCCTTTTATCGCCCCAAATAACTTTTAGTTATGGAATTACTACCAACGGAGAGTAAGTCGCCACAATAAAGTTTTAGTGGCAACATTTGGAGTTTTTGTGGCGACTTCTACCGCCACAATAAGGCAGATTTCTTGTAGTGATATTCCGAAGGACTTCACAGTTACTTTCCAGTTAGTAGTTTTGAGGTGTCGTGGGTCTTGTCTCGATATCCTTCCTTGATATTAGAGGCTTCATAGATAGACAGAGTCGAGGTGTCTTTCAGTATTTACTTTCTTTTGAGTTGTTTTACAAACTATAAGTATTTCTATTGAGTGTTGTTCACATTTTATGAGTTGAGTATTTGAGTTTAATGAATTTAATTCAATTTTAAGCTTATGTATGCTTGAGTTAGTCTTCCGCTTGTAGTCAGCTAGGATGAGGGTTCGCTTGGGGACCAACAATGGTTCTCGAGTGCCGATCACGTCCAGGATGTAGGTTCGGATCGTTACAGAAACATGAAAAGTCTGCAAAGATTTAGCACCTCTCCTTATTGCTTTTAGTATTTTGTTTTTGTGTGCATAATCCATCACCACCACTTTGTCAATCTTCCCTTTCACTTCCACTTTCTTTATTCCTGCATCATGAACACATATTAATATCCATCTATTCACCAAATTTGAACATAATATATAGTAATTAATTAGTGATTACCTTTTAATTTAGAGAGACATTTTCGCACTCTTTTCTCATGTATTCCAACCATCTCTACAAATATTGGATCGAAACAACCAGAAATTAGAAAGGATATAAGTGTACAGACCTCCATCACTCCATGTTCATGAAGTTCGATGGAGTGACTAATTAATTAAGCAATGGATGGAGCAGCAACAAATTAGAGAAACAATCACTATTGTTATAAGTTTTGATGTTTTTGAAAAACAAATTAGAGAAACAATCCTTGAGTTGATTCATTCATGTCTATATTTTCAACATGAACCCTACTTTGAGTTATAAGTCTTGAGAGTCTTTGGAATCCAATCACTTTTGTTTAAACTGAGTTTTTGAAAAAGTAAAGAGACGTTTGAAAAAGAGTATAAGGGAACTAAGTAGTTCCAAACGTATCTTTTAGTTTATATTGAGAAGAGAACTATAATTCGTGATTAGTATGATAGTCGAGTATGCCATCAATGTATAAGCAGTATGACATTTAGATATGCTATCAATATTTATGCAGTATGACTTCTCGAGTCATCAATGATCAGATCACAATAAACAATCACTTTTGTTATAAGAGAAAGTGATTATGATGTAGTTGCTTAGTGGAGTGATGTGTAATATAAATTAAAGCCACGTGTGAAGTGATCTTTATTATTTCTTTTTTATCTTTATTGTCTAAATTGCCTTTTTAAGCACACATGACTGTTACTATGGAGGACATGTATGAGCTTATATTGAAATGTCAAAATTGTCCTCAATGCAATTTTATATTGACATGTAAGTAACCATGTTGAAAGTAGATATTACTATTATAGTAGAATGGAAGTAGAAAAAAAGAAAAGTAGAAAAGGAATTAATATGTATATGGATTAATAACGTCTCTTTGTTTTATGTTTTAAATTTGAACATAAAAAAAATAATTCAAATAAAGTTTTTCACCAAAAATATTTAAAATCTCTTATCTATTTAAATATTTTGTACGCAAAATGAACGTTACTATTATTCTTTTTCGTAATTTGACATCCAAAAATAGTTTTTGTAAAAATTGGTCAAACATAATTTGTTTTAAAAAAATACTTTTCTAATGGACTAGCCAAAGACAAATTGTTTTTCTTCAAATGTACTTACCCAAAAAAACTATTTTGACAAAATTGTTTCTCAAAATAAATAAGTTTAGAAACTTGGTGGGTTGGTTTCTCAGATGGTCACTCAACTAATAGTTATTATATTCGAGAGTAACATTTTTTCTTGATTCTAATTTTTTACCAAAGAAAGTGACTTTATGAGATAATGATAATTATTAATTAAGCGACCATATAAGAAATTAAGTTGAAACTTGGTCAAAAAAGGACTCTTTAATCTTTTACTCCCCACGTTTAAAAAAATGACCTACTTTTTTTTAGTCTATTTAAAAAAGAATGGCCCCTTTCCTTTGTCGTCAACACTTAAATTTCAGCTTTTCATGTGACATGTTTAAGACCACGAGATTAAAAGACATTTTGATACATTTTACATAACTTTAATTTAGGGCTATAAGATTAAAAGTCCTTCTTCATTTTCTTAAAATTCGTTTCAAAACAGAGGTAATAATAAAATTCCATCATCATGGAGTGTTTATTTTATTTAAGAGAAATCCTAAATATAACAACAGAAAATAGGTAAGAGTAAACATTTTAGGGTTTGCTTTAATAGATCATAGGAACATTAATTAGCTAGGGTTAGAGAATCATAAAAGAAGTATTTTGAGTGAAGTGATGATGAGGTCCCAATCAGAAGAAACATAAATTAGGTTGTCTTGACTTTTTGTGAACACAAGTGAAAAGTACATGAACCTGTCTCAATGTGATGGATGTTTGATTAAAAAAAAGTACATGTAGCTGTTCAATTACTGTCCAAACATAAAGCTCACGGGGTTAACCAATGCCAGCCCTAGCTTCTATAATTTACTATGCTATATTTGGAGTCTCTTTCATATATACCTAATGAATCTACTCTTCTATTTGTCCATAAATGTGTGCCTTTGTTAATATACATAGATCCAATAATTATTTCTATCACTTTCATTCGTAATAAGGGTATAAAAGTTTGAAATGATCATCAGTACAATTACGTTTAGTATATATCAATTCTTCAAGGATAAAAACTAAAAAGGGAGAAGTACTACAATACATACTCAATGAATTAGGATTGAGTGTGTCTAATACTATGTTAGAATTCTTTTAGTCTACTTGTGATTGATTTAAGTGCAAGGTAAACTATTATATATTAAGGGTCAAATATTGTTACTTCTTCCGTCCCAAGTTAAGTGTTGTACTTTCTTTTTTGGTCTATCTTAAAAAGAGTGTCAATTTCATGCCCAGTCCAACGAAGACATTTAAATTAGGATGGAGGGAGTATTATTCTTGTTGTATATTTTGTGATCTTCAATTAAGATTTACTTATAAAGTGGAATAGTAACTTAATTGTGGGGAATATATATTAGTAACTAAGTTGGTTGATTATCTCAGAATATTGATCACCTTGTCGGTGAGAGTTCAATTCAGACGCGGTTCTATTAATTTGCTTGTGATTGGGGTATAGTTGTCTCTCCGAGTGATTTTAAAAGCCCCCTCTTGCTCTCTTTTAGAACACATTCTAAGTTTGGCAATCTAGCCCCAAAAAGAAAAAGCTCCATGAAGATCCTTCCTTTGTTTGTAATACTCTAATGCATGGAGCTTTAGTGGAATTGAAGTGGTAATTACTTGCTCTAAAAAGCTTTTTTTTTTGTTTCTTCAATATTTTAGTCCAAATTCCACAACCCTAATTAATTTCCTTTGACCAAAATGTTCTCAGCCAGTAATAGTAGTACTCATGATAACCCTCTTCCTCAGTACATTTCCTCATCCTTTCACCCCTCTTCTCCCTTTCTTGGTCTCAATGGCAACCAAATTCTCCTTCATCAATATTACCAAAATCAATTTTCTAGTCATTACTTGGCAAAGAACAATTGTGATGATTCCTTAAGGTCATTTCCCATGAAGAAGAAACCGAAGAAAAGGGAGAGGTCATGTAGTAAGATTTTGACGGCTCAAGGTCCAAGAGATCGAAGGATAAGACTCTCCATTGCCATGGCTCGAAAGTTCTTTGATCTTCAAGAACTTCTAGGTTTTGACAAACCAAGCAAAACCATTGATTGGCAATTTACACACTCCCAAGTAGCCCTTGAGGAGCTCACTAATTGGTCAACTCATCAGACTCAAATTTCAGGTTTAATCCTTGCACTCTCTAAGCAAGTATCAAAATGAGCCTTGTTAGGTTTTTCTCTAAGGAACTCATTCTGTCTTAAACTAAAACTCGAAATAAGGCACATAATTATACGATAGTATTTTCCAAAACTAATCTCTCTAAGGTAGTATTATAAGATCTGAAGAAATTGCTTGAGAACTAACTACATATATAATTTAATTTTGTTTCCACGTAGCCAACATTTTTTTTTATCTTCCTTTAAGCAATTAGAAACTAAGATGTTTTTTGTGTGATCCTTCTATTCTATTATATTTATGTAGGAGCAATCAACAACGAGGGTTTAGAAAGAAATCCCAAAAGAGCAAAAGAAGTAACACTAAAAGAGTTAAGGGCAAAGGCAAGAGCAAGAGCTAGGGAAAGAACAATCAAGAAAATGTGGACCAAAATTGAAACTAGCCACAAATCAGCTAATTTTTTTGGAAAGAAAGATATTAGGGAAATGGAAGAACAATTTTTCAAGAACAAATTACAAGCAAACAAAGAAATAATTGAGGGATCTGGAGTTACAAAAATTAAGATCAAGCCTTCTTTAATCTTGGGTTTTAACCATAATCTTTATGCTCCAATAGAGTCAAGTACCTACCATGTTGGCTCTTCCTTATCACAAGGTATATACTGCTATCATTTTAGAATTTAATTTATATACACTGACACTGTCAACATTTTCTTTCTTATACTACTCATACTGTATCAAAAATGATCTTTAGCTACAATTAATTAACGGCAATAGCTCAATTACCGCTAAATATTTATTTTAGCGACAATTAGCACTCTTTGTATATGTCCCTAAAGACTTTAGCGACATTGGATCTAATGACACTTAACTAATGTCGGTAAAGACTTTAGCACTCTTTATTAGTGTGTCGATTTATTGCCGCTAAAAGTTGTGTTTATTGTAGTTTAACATGTAATTGCACAATGTTAATTACCTTTTTAGGTACTAATTAATTATTATCATGGATTTTTTAATAATATTTATTTTATAAATAATTTGATTGTGTAAAAACTGTTTTTTCTTCTCACAGGATTTCATAATTGCTGAAAACCATGGGACTCATATCAATAGTAGCCAAATCTAATATGGGGACTTCAAAGTAAGCTAATGTTTCTTTTCTTTCTTCCTCCCTTAGATCTAAGATTTTGGAAATATTTTTTCAATGTTTGTTTTGATAAATATATGTATGTCTATAAAATAATCTAGTTTTTGTGAGATTAATTTTCGAATTCAAAAATCTGCTTCAAATCTATTTTTGGGAAAAAATATAACTTTTATTTTCTTTTTAAGTTTCAAAACTTGCTCCAATTTTAACATATTAAAGAAAGTATTATCTATTAATTCAGATTTGTTTTGCTTATTTGTATGAATTTACTTCAAAATTGTTTTGCACTATTTGTATAAGAATTTACAGCTTCATATTTGTTTTGCTTGATTTACATAAAGTTTTCTTCAGATTTTGTAAACCATTACCAATATATTATTAGGTGTTTTATCTCCAAAGTTGAATAATATTTATTTGTAATGTATAATTTTTTTCTTTAGATCTTGTAAACCATTTCATCTCCTACATTGAATAATATTTACTAGTAATGTATAATTTTTTCGTCAGATTTGTAAATCCTTGTCAATAAATGAAGTCTCTCATCTCCCACTGTTGTAATTATTTATTTATTTTACACGGGTAAATCTTCGTAACTAATCGTAATTTGACGAATTATAATACTCACTATTATTAGCAATTTTATTAAAATATTGTGTAATGATTTTAAGACAATATGTTATTTAGTTCATTATAGAAATAATAGTATTGTGTCAAGCTTATCTCTATATAGGATTATGATGTGTGATAATGATACTCCTTTCGTTTCTTTTTATCGTTATAGTTTCTTTTTTGAGAGTCAAATAATATGAATTTTGACTAACATTTTAAGATGTATTTTTTTATCATATTATTATGAAAAAATTGAAATTTATAGTATTTTTCATATAGCTTTTAATATCTAAAATTTTATTTTAAAATATCAAATTAAGGTAAGCTAATTTAGCTTTGAAAATTAATCAAATTAACTCTCTAAAAAGCAACATGACAACTAAAATGAAACGGAGTGGGTAATGAACATCATTAATGAAGGTTCTGCCTGATTTGGGATTAACAAGTACTTCCTCCATCCACTTTTAATTGTCATGGTTTCTTTTTTAGAGTCAAACAATTTAACTAACATTTTACAATGTACTTTTTCATCATTTTGATATGCAATTTATAGTACTTTTGGTATAGTTTTTGAATATCTAATTTTTTTATTTAAAATATCGAATTGATGTAATCTAATTTAATTTTAAAAATTAGTCAAATTAACTTTCGAAAAGTACAACAATAAATGAACGAACGGAGTATGTTAGTTTGGTACAGTTATATATTTTAATAGCTTTCAGAGCTATTGAATATAAATTATGTTTCAATTTTATTTTATTTTAAAAGTGAAATATGTTTTTTAAATATTATGGCGAAATACTTTCAAAAATTCAATCCAATTAAGTACAATCTCCTTTTTTTTATTAGTAAACATATTCTTGCCATATATTTCTTCTGTCTCAATTTACATGAGGTCAGTTTGACTTAATATAAAATTTAATAAAAAAGAAATAAATTTGAAATACATATTAGACATTTTTATGTCTATTAATCATTTTATTAACAATAAAAATGATGTTATATTTTATAATTAAATTATTTTTAATTACAGAAAACTGTAACATTTAGACTAAAAAAAGAATATCACGTAAATTATGACAGATGAAAGTGTGTAACAGTACAATTTGAGCTCATTTGATGTCATTGTTTTTCAGAGGTTTAATTTGGAGGTTTTATGATGATGATGATGATTCATGTGTAAGTAAATTTGCAGTGCTTCTTCCCTATGCTATAAGCTGGAGAAGGAAAGGAAGAAGATGTTGATCAACTACGTAATAAAGCTCAAAACAAGACGCACTACTCTATCTAAACCATGCATAAGTAAGAAGATTTAAAAGAATAAAAAATATACTTTATTCTAATTTTTTTTAGTATATCAATTATGACATCCATCATCTTCTTCGATCTCCACTTTTTTAGTTGTAGTCTCATCTTTGTTGTGACATCGATATCTCTTTACTTGAAAGGGATAGTTTGGGGTTTTGAAGAAGTCAAATAAACATGTATTAAGAAATTAATATGTCAACAAATAGAATTGTTATATATGTCAGGTAAACGAAATGGACAAGAAGCATTTCTAGACAAACATTTAATCTAGTCAATATTTAAGTATTTCTCTTTAATCATTGTGTGATCGTTCAGATAGGAGACTCACACTTTCAATAGTTCGGATATAAAACTCAATAAATTAAAGTTTATATTTTCAACCTTAACACTAAATTGAATGATAAATATACTTCTACCGTATATATAGTCAATATCAAAAAGAATTTGATACACTTTTATATTTAATATTTCTTTGTTTAATTTATGTGGTGCTGTTTAACTTGAATTATTTTAATTAAGAAAATGTGGTTAATATTATTTTTATTAAACAAACTAAGGTGTTATTTGATTACAAATATATTTGGAAAAAAACTTGGGAACTAGTGTTCGGCCATATAATTTGTCATTACTTGGAAAATATATTTAGCAAACATCCCAACTCCCAAGTTTTCAAGTTCTAGAAAAAACTAGAATTTGCATCATCAAATTTTAGTATTTGAGAAATTTTTACAAAATTAAAAGTTACCCTAAACTTTTATATATTATAAAAAGTATCCATCATCTATTAATCCAAAATAATATCTATTTATAACCAACTTCATTAAAAAGAACTATTTTAGTGGGTTATAATTTATTCTAAATCAATTACACATTTGAGTATCTTATATCGATTATTATACTGCTCTTGCCCATATTGTTGTTTTTTGTTGTTGTTGATTGTCATCAATTATATTGTACATTTATTATTTAACGAAACGTGTTCATTATAAAATGATAAGAAAAAATTATGGGTAATTTTAATAATTTTTAAAAACTATGGTATGCATCATATTTTTGAAAAAAGTCAAATATTTTTTTCAAAATTTATGATCAAACGTATTGTGAAACTTTACTTAAAAGTTAAAACTCACTCAAATATGACTTGCCAAAATACTTAAAAATTTGTAGTCATATGCTAGCTAAGTAAAATGAGTGTTACATAAATTAGAACTGAGAAATTATCCAAATATATGTACAATTTGATAAATTTTCTATTTTACCTCAACGAGATAATTTATAATTATATAAATACTAATGACTTATTTCAAACCACAACTTTAAAAATATTCCTTTATAACTCTTAACCATGGCTCAATAATTACATTAAAAGTGGGGTTTTTGACGTATGTTTTCGATGTTTCCCAAAGTTCGTTTGGTAATACATCATCTTAAGCTCAGCTGGTCAGACTTTACTATATAACTGTGGCTCAGATTAACATACTATATAGTACGAGGGAGTAACAAAAATAAATATATTTTTCGACTGTGGCATATCACTTTAAAAACTTACTAATTAATAGTAGTAATATTGGTAGAGATTAAAATTTCGTGGGATTCTACAAAACGTGTTCAATTTGAATTGGAACTCTAGAAGGTGTGTTCAATTTTAATTAGAATTTTTGGAGACTACTCAACCCTAAACTCTAGCTCATGCCTATATGAAGGGTACTAAATTCCCGTAAAAGGCATCTCGAAAATTTCATTTCGAGATCAAGATCTCGAATATTCCGCAAATTGATAGAATATTCATATACAAGTCAAATCTAAATCATCCTAGTTCGAGAAATACACCACTAATGGCCCTCGAATCATGAATAAATCTTGGGAGAGTAGAATCAAGGGAGCAACAGAATTGTACCCGCAATCTTTATCAATAAAGTTATGTTTCTTCTTATTTTTTTTGTGATTGTCATTTATTTTTATGTCACTTTAAAATTTGTTGTAAACAATATTAATTAATGAGTAATTTGTTAGTAATATTTTTTTCAAACTCTTCTGTTAGAAATAGTGTTGAAAAACTCATTAAAGATTTTCAAAAAAATTATTCATTTTTAATCATAAAAAAGTATATCAAAAATTCATTTATTTTCGACGGAAGAAAATATCATTTTATTTTATGTCTGCGTTTAACTTTTATATAGGTTATATAAGTACGTAAAAGGGTTTGACATTAATTATCATATAATTAAAAGATATATATGTATTATTCATAGAAAATAAAACTGGTAAAATGTTATGAACCAAGTCCAGCCCAATGTAGATACTAATGTCATACAAGTTGTTATTGGCTGACAAGAGCTATTGGGCCGAGAACGAGCAATAGGGCCAGGTTAATTTGGAATCCGGGTTGAGTAGTGGGCATGAAACGGTTCCAACAAAAAGGGTAGTGATATGTGTTTTAGGGATTATGAAAATTGTTAAGAAAAGAGTTTGTTTCCTCTCATCTCCCTTCTTAGTCTAAGTTTCCCATCTCCTTCTATCTAGCTTTATATTTCCTGATCTTCTTTCCCTTCGGTTAAGTTTTCTCAGTTTCGTTGTAAGGACATTAATTGTTTCCATTTCTCAATTGTATTTGTGTTCTTCAGTATAATATATATCCTCGTTGTGTGGTAACTTGAGTTGTTACATAAAATAGAGAAATACTTTCTCCAACATGTTAAAATAACTTGATACTCATTTCGTTAATATATGTGACATTTTTTTGAATTTCGAAAGTCAAAACGAGTTTTCGTTTACTATGATCTTTTCATATGTTTTTTTTTTACATATATTTTAAACTATCAATTATTATGACATTATATATAATTTTTAAAATGTGTAAACACTACTAAAAAAATGTCAAAAAACGACGGCCAAAAGCGACGGACTGCGTCGCTTTTTTGGTCAAAATTGACGGAAAAGGGACGCAGTCACTTCCGTCGCTTTTTAGCTCGTCGCTTT
>JAJOOR010037278.1:0-14106 GCA_036250505.1 Solanum acaule | reverse complement strand
TGGAGTTGCTTCCCCAAGTTGGTGAGTCCTCAAGTCCGAGGACAAGACCTTATGATCTAGCTTCTATGTTTAGTTCTTTGCTTATGTTGAAAGACATTGTTGTACTTTCCTATTTCTAGACTTCTTATTAATGTAAGGGCTAAGTCCCATTTTCGATACTTCTATGTCTAAATGGTACATTGTGACGAAGTTAGATTGTATTTCTCATATATGAAGTGAAGTTGAACTTCCAAAGTAAAAGTTTTAAATTTTCCGTGATTTTATTCTATGATACGTGCTATGATGAATGCTAAGGGCTTGTATAAGACCTCTTCGAGGTCGAATACGCCGGTAACGACTAGGGGGTGCTCTCGGGTCGTTACATTAGCCCTTATAGCTGCAAATCAATACTTTAACATATGTTTAGAGCATAAGTTGGGTATATGAGGACACTTATACTATCAAAACAAAGACCTAAATGAGTCAAAATATCGTACTCATCATAAGGACAAGAGGTGATTACCCAAGTCCATTAAAGAAAAGATGAATAAGAATAATCGACATTTTGTGGGAATTATGCTTAGCATCAAGTGGATTGGTGGTGATTACCCACGTCCCATAAACTATGTGCCAACATAGGATTGTCTAAATAGACATTAGCTAGTGGATCCACCTAATCTAGAATATTCATGGTCTTACCTTGGCAAGTAGGAAACCCCTTTTCAGTGTGGGAGACACTGTATTCCATGTTAGTAGCTCACTTAAAAGTCGGTTAAACGTAATTCTCCCACATTAATGAATCAAGGTTACTTCAAGAAGTATGTCACATATCCTTAAGATGATGTCTATTTGCATTTACCTTGTTTTGTGACTTATGTCATCTAGTTCTCTTACATTCATGGTTTAGCTTGATCATTGCACTTTATGAAAATGTCCCTTTTTGTCATGTATTCAAATGTTTTATGCATGGCTATCATACTTGGTACATATTTTGTACTAACACATACTCTTGCCTATATTTCTCCAAATGTAGGGATCGACCTTAAAGATTTGCACTTCCGTGGCTAGGATCTCATCTAGAAGATTGAAGTTTGGTAAGTCCTCATATTTTGAGGACCGAGCTTAATTTCCCTTTTCGTCTTTACTTATAGTTTTTGGAACTTGATGTACAGGATGCACAGCGATAACTCTTATTTACTAGATGGATTTGAGACAATGATTAGATTTCCACTTTTCTCTGTAAAACTCGTATATGTTGAAACTGTCTTTTAATCTCTTTATTCAATTTCTAGTATGATTAAAGATAAGTGGCTTGTATGGGGCCTCTCGGGGTCTTATACGCCATGTTACACCTAGGGGCTACCTTGGGTCATGACAAACTTGGTAATTAGAGCACAAGGTTTAGAAAGGTCCTAGGAAGTCTCATAAGCCACGTCGAGTAGAGTCTTGTTCATAAGTGTGAAGCACGCCACATTTATGAATGAGAGTTATAAGATGTTTAGGGAACTCCACTTATTTCATTACTCTAAAGTCCTGCGATAGAGTTTATCTCTATAAGGTCTCTCTCATAATCCTTATTTGATGCTCTATAGGATATGGCTACTGGAAGAGCATATTCTAGAAGGAATGCGGGAGAGAATGTGGAATGAGAAGCTCCTCCTCAAGCTCCTCAAGTTCCGCTTGATCATTTGGTCGAGCAAGTGACTAATGCCAAGTTTAGGGCAACTTTTCAAGTAATGGCTCAAACCATGATGGCCCAAGCCAATAAGGAAGTTGCAGTCCCCATGAACCCAAATGTGGGTACGGTGGCATCTAGAGTGAGGGACTTTGTTAGAATGAATCCTCTGGAGTTTCATGGTTTCTTAGATTGAGGAAGACCCTCAAGAGTTCATTGATGAGTTTTACAAGGTGTTGATGACAATCGGAGTGTCACCGGTAGAATAGGCGGAATCAGCCTCTTATCAACTTAAGGGTGTTGCTCAAATATGGTTCAACCAATGGACATAAGGAAGAGTGGAGGAAGCGGGTCCTTTTGATTAGGAAAAATTTAAAGTTGTGTTCCTTGATAGGTTCTTTCCCCTTAAGATGAGGGAGGCGAAGGTTAATGTTTTGCATAATCAACGACACAACGTCCAGTACGAGGGTCTACAATTGTGCAATAGTATAGTAACCCAACCAAGGGTTGGAGTCGTGTCCCAAAGGAGCGGTTTTGAGAATTAATAGAGAAATAAAATTTGTTCTAACTAGTCGTAGCTAAAGATATTAACGATTAAAAGCATTGTAAATTAAAGGGGGACACAAGAGTGTCAATTAACAATGGGGGTTTTGTCACTAGTAAGTAAAAACAACAATATAAACAAAGATTTATAAATAATGAGAGAGGATTCTTGGGATGTGACCGGAATAAGGATCAATCTAAATTATTGGGTACATGATTTCGATAGAAAGTTTATAGAGCAATAGTGACTAGGCTAAGCTTTATGTGGGAATAAATTCTCTCTCAAGCAACTTACCCCATTTCAAATGGGTTCATCTCAGACACCCACATGCCACATGAAGACCGGCCTACACCTTACCCCACTCACTCTCTCGAGCTGAGTGTTAGGATATGGGACTAGGGTTCACTCTCTCGAGTTGAACCTCATGTCGACCCACTCTATAGGCCATCAATCTAGTAGTCTTGGTTTCACGACTTCTCTCTCGCAAGCCGAAAACACATCAATAAATTTGTATTTGCAGCTACAAATTTGTTAAATTCATGCAAAACTACTGGACAAAATCACCATTAAACTACATCTAATCTATCAGCAAGCAAGACCCAACAACAATCTTAACCCGTATTCACTAAATCATACCCCAAGAATTGGGGTTTTTAGCCACACATCAAGAGATACAAATCTATACCTAAATGTGCTTGCATTCAAATGGGTATGAAGATTTAAGTCTTGTTACAGGCCAAGAATGAAGAATTCAAGAGACTCAAGTCCAAATCCTTGGAGATGAAACCCTCTTCTTCTTCAAGTTTTTCAAAACCCTCTCAAACTCAAAGCAAAAATAAAAAGTACTAAAAATTATATTAATTTGTTCCACACTTAAAATCTGATACTAAAATCTAATCTCTTAACGAGTATTTATAGTTTTCAAAAATCTATGCTTTTGCGGATCATTCGGCGACATTAGTCGAAATAGCCGATTTACTCGGTGATTAGCTCTTTGGTGTAGTTCATCGCCATCTTGCACCATCCTTCAACATCATCGTGCTCTGGGTCATTGGGCGACATGGTACTGCCTCGTGAAACTGTTCGGTGATGCGCCGACTGCTTCCTTTTTTCACCGACTTGATCCTTTCCTTTAGGGCTCAGCACACTGGAACAGAAGGTGAAGTAAAACCCTTCGGCGACTCGCCAAGTGGACTCGGCAATCCTCAGGCCTTAATTTCTTCATTCTTTTCCGCCTTTTTCGTTCCTTTTTGCGACGTAGTGTCCATGCTTTCCTTCGAACTTCAAATACCTGAAACTTAAGTGTTTTCATCAGATATTGACATAAAATAAGCATTTGAGGACACAATTTCTATTAAAATATAGCCCTAAATGAGTCCAATTTGTGGACTCGTCAACACCCCTAACATAAACTTTTGTTTGTCCTTAAGCAAACTCAAGTTCAGTCGTTCAAAAAAGGTGTCTTGAAATGTGCTACACAAGACTCAATCATGAATACACACAACAAGACTCAATTTACTTGTGCAAAGATCAAATGTGTACCCAAAGATTCAAGTTGTGACACACCAATATCAAAGAATCTCATTCTCCCAATACTTGCTTCAAAAGCAAGTTCAAGCTCAAACAAAGTGTTCAAATGCCCTCACACAAGTAATGATTCCATATTCACACACAATGGTTTGCAATTTAAAGTTCCAGAATCAAATGCAATGCTCACTCTCTCAAACAAGAACACAATGCATGCTTTCACCCATTGGTTTGCCCGTATTTTCCAATCAGCATTTGTTTCAACTCTCTCAAGATCAAAAAGGTATTTTTAAGGCATGTAATGGGGCTGAGTGCAAAGGTATGGTCATTTAGGTTCAGTGACTTTCATCCTCATGAAATGTGGTGATCACAACACTTTATTTCCTTCTCTTTCATCTTTCTCTTTAGTGCTCATAAGTCATCCTATTATTCACTTACCATGGATTGTTTGGAAACCCCATTTCTTTTGTACTTTATTCCACAACTTTCTTTTTCACCAATTTTTTTTATATGGGGGTTTTCCATTTTGCACTTCTTGATTTGCCCTAGTCTTTTCACCACACCCCCAACTTAGGCTTTTGGCCTAAGTTGGCTACTCAACTAACCACAATTCAAGAGAATTATAGGTAATGGATAAACAAAGGTTCTGGTTTCATCAAGTTTCTTCCAAATAAAGGTAAGGCTCAAGGGGTGTTTAAAAGACAATCACACGCTCAAAGGGTAGGTCACAAAAAAGGTATATGTCAAATTGGTTCACACTCTTAGAAGTTGCCTAAGATCATATCAAGCGATAGCATCACTTAGTTGACCGGACCAACGGGGAAAATTCTAGGATCTATCATTCATGGTACAAAGTAAGCTCATCACATTAGGCATTGACACTATAGTCAAACAAGACTCTACACTTTCGCTAGTGTGCAATGAACATCACAAGAGACTCAAATTGATAACAGGCTAGTCATAACGAGATGCAAAGAGTTCACATATTGTCTATACAACTTCATTTGGCCTCATCGTAGCCGTATATTAATGTTCGTTCGATTGTAAGCACTATTCAAGTCATTGGTATTAATCAGAATCGAGACTTAAATTTTTCAAAAGAATAACCACATTCAACACACGAGAGATGGCAAAAATTTTTGGACGGATAACAAAACGAGCCATAAGCTCAAACATCCACAGAAAGCAGTGTAAACAGAATTATAAAACAGAACCACCCAAATATATACGCAAAACACAAGTATCAACACAAAAGGTGTGGGCCTCAACCCACCACAAATAAAAAGTATTTGTCCTAAAATGAAATTAAAATAAAGTATCCAAAAGTAAAAATATAATAAGATAGAAAGGGAGATAAAGAAGGGATCCTGACTAAGTAGTCGCTCCATCTGGTTCTCTTTTCCTTGTCGCTCTACTTCAACTTCTACAGCGATATTAGCCTTGATCGCATTGTCCAACTCATGAGCTGCCACAAAGGCGTGTATCACATTGCTGAACCCTGGAACCCACGAAGGGACATTAGGGTCAATGGGCATCCTCCTCATCGAATTGGCTGTCTTGTTATCAGTCCTTTCAGTTCTTCTGAGTTGTTGTGCACTTATGTATCCGGGTGGCATGTCTCTTCCTACAACTTTTGCTCAGGCCATGTCTGAAAAGTCTTGAAATAATGTTAGAACATATTTGACAACCAAAACAAATACTTTCAGCTGTAGAAGGACTAGATAGTCCATTCGGCATGCCACCGAATACATTCGGCGAGACACAGACGATCTGTCGAATGTCACAGTGCAGAATGGTTAAGGGTGCAGACAAAGGGAGATTAAGATGACATTCGGCGAGTCACCGAGTGCACATGGCGATCCCTTGCTTCTCGTCAAAAATTACAGCAACCATAACAAATAAAGCATGATAGTAAGGGCAAGATGGGGTACTCAGGCGAACCGCAGAGTCGTTCGGCGAGTTCGTCATAGCTTGCCGAATAACCCATCATTCCTACTTTTGACCCAACTTCTCAAAATATGCCCCGCAACCCCCAAAAATGAAATCAAAGCACGCATCAGAACACTTAAGGTATGACCCATAACACCCAAACACAACCCCTCGAATTTTAATCCAATTTAAGGCATACAATTACGAGAATTCAACAGTCACAACTACCCGAGCAAAGAGATCAAATTAAATCATGCAAGTAAGCAATCTAATCCTCTCAAGGAGGAGTAGAACACTTCTACTAGATCATGATATTGAAAATGAGTATATTTTATGATAAATTAAACTTGGGGCATAGAGAACTAACCTTTTGTGTCACTAATGAGAGGATTGAAATGCTAAGCGGCAATATAATCCAAGTCCGAGCACAATTCAAATACTAAAATGCTCTAAAAGTGCAAGAAATATAGAAACTAGAGTGCAGGTGTGAGTTTGGACAGATATAAAGTGAGGGAAAGTGAAAGAAATTTAAACTTTTAAACCTTTGGCTTGCAAAAACCGTCCAGTTTTCACCCGCTCGGCAATACCAGTCAAGCTCACGTACTCACTCAGCGGAACGCCGACTATTTAGTTTCTTCGTCGAAATTTACAGAACCTATGGTTTATGAGGAGTCCAAAGGGCGGTTTCCATCGTGATTGCCGACATGGTCAGTGATTCGCCAATAATTTCCAAAGCTCACAGAGTTTTACAGACTCCAATGTTGACGATGCCTTGAGTCAAACGGCAGATAAGGTCAGATTTGCCAACCCCTTCGGTGACTCGCTGACTAGAATTATTGTTTGCTATCCTTCGCTTTTATCGAACACTTCTCATACTTTAACCTGTACAAACAACGGACCACTATTTTACCAAGAAATAAAGAAAAGCAATTAAAGGGGTTTTGGGTTACCTCCTAAATAGCGCCTTAGTTAACGTTGCGGCACGACACAAGTCCACCTTCAAACCTCGCTCTTGGGGTTAGCCATAGTATCACTAGGCAAACCCCCTTGCTGTCTCAAATTTAGGTGAGACAAGATATGACCCATATGGGTCTCCAACTGCTTAACTGAAACATAATGGGAGGTGACAGCCTGGCTAAGGGTAGAAACATCTTCTTTCATGCCTTTCAGCATTTTGCCTGACCCTTCAACTTTGTTGAGGATATGCAAGAGCATATCCTCAAACCTACCACCTTCTGAATCCTTCGGTTTTTGATGCTCATGGAGAGGCACATATCTATCCTTCTTCCCATCTTTCCAGTTTGGATTTCGGTCCCTCCATTCATGATCACGGTCCTTCCAACCTTCGTGTCTAGCCCAACCTTGGTTACCACCCTGCCTTAGGTAATTTGAGAGATAGCCACCTCCCTGGTTGGCTAGAAAATTTACCTCCTCGTTATACAAGGCTTTAAACTTCATCTCATCAGGACTATCACCCCATACCCCCACATCGTTGAAACCACGGGCACCGGCCCCCATAATGTTTTTGGATAAAATATCAAGTTGCGTCATGATTTTGGCCTTGTTTTGATCTCTCTCATTGTCTTTTTCAATCTGCTCCTTGGATAGCTTGAAAGTGAGAGGGTAGACCAGGTCCTCACGAGTGTACCATGCTTTGTTGATGGTTGTCATACTATCTAAAAGTTGGGCTGCTACTGCATATGGCTGCTGCATTAAGTCTCTCGATGAAAGTTGGTTAGTGACACCTTTGTTCACCGAGTCTAAGCTCTAATAGAAGTATTGAAGTAGCGTGTTATGAGGCAACTCATGGTTTGGGCATTGGATCACCAATTTTTTGAACCGAAGCCAGGTTTCGTATAAAGGTTCTCCTTCTAGACGTTTAAAGCTCTGGATGTTATCACACAATGACATCATCTTCGAGGGAGGGAAAAATCGCACTCGAAATGCGGTTACTAACTCCTTCCAAGAAGTGATGTATTCACGTGGTAGCTCGACTAGCCACTTGCAAGCCTCTCCCATCAACGAGAAAGGCAATAGCCTCAACCGGACCGACTCCTGAGAGATGTTTTTGAACGAGAATGGTCCACACACAGCTACAAAGTTTCAAAGATGGTCGTGAGGATCCTCATGAGCCAGTTTGCTGAAAAGTCCCTTCAGTTGCAAGAGTTGCAACGTGGTACTCATTATATGGAACACTGAATTTCCCTCGGCTGGGGTAAACGGATGGCTCCAACACCTCCCATGAGATAGGGACCATTAATGTTGGGCTCTTGGACATCGTTGAGATGTCCAATGTCGTCTTGGTGGCCTACCTAGCTACCGTTGCTACTATTAATACTCATGCTTTCTAAAATATTCACACTGCAAACAAACAAAACTAAAAATTAGGTAAGTAAACTACACTAAGAAGAACAAAAATTCTACTAATCTAAAAATTCTCAAATAACACCACTCCCCAGCAGCGACGTCATTTTGATGTTTTGCATAATCAAGGACACAACTTCTAGTACGAGTGTCTACGATCGTGCAATAGTAAAGTAACCCAACCAAGGGTTGGGGTCGTGTCCCAAGGGAGCTGTTTTGTGAATTAATAGAAGAATAATTTTATTTCTAACTAGTCGTAGCTAAAGATATTAACGATTAAAAGCATTGTAAATTAAAGGGGGACACAAGAGTGTCAATTAACAATGGGGGTTTTGTCACTAGTAAGTAAAAACAACAATATAAACAAAGATTTTTAAATAATGAAAGATGATTCTTGGGATGTGACCGGAATACAGATTAATCTAAATTATTGGGTACATGATTTCAATAGAAAGTTTATAGAGCAAAAGTGACTTGGCTAAGCTTTATGTGGGAATAAATTCTCTCTCGAGCAATTTACCCTGTTTCAAATGGGTTCCTCTGGGACATCCACTTGCCGCTTGAAGACTAGCCTACGCCTTACCCCACTCACTCTCTTGAGCTTAGTGTTAGGATATGGGACTAGGGTTCACTCTCTCGAGCTGAACCTCATGTCGACCCACTCCTTAGGCCATCAATCTAGTAGTCTTGGTTTCGCGACTTCTCTCTCGAGCAAGCCGAAAACCCATAAATAAACTTGTATTTTCAAATAAAAATTTGTTAAATTCATCCACAACTACTAGACAAAACCAACATTAAACTACATCTGATCTATCAACAAGCAAGAAACAGCAACAATCTTAACCTATATTCGCTAAATCACACCCCAAGAATTGCGTTTTAGAGCCACACATCAAGAGATACAAATTTATATCTAAATGTTCTTGCATTAAAATGGGTATGAAGATTTAAGTCTTGTTACAGGCCAAGAATGAAGAATTCAAGAGACCTAAGTCCAAATCCTTGGAGATGAAACCATCTTCTTCTTCAAGTTTTTCAAAACCCTCTCAAACTCAGAGCAAAAATAAAAAGTCCTAAAAATTATATTAATTTTTTCCACACTTAAAAATCTGATACTAAATTCTAATCTCTCAACGAGTATTTATAGTTTTCAAAAATCAGTGTTGCAGCAGATCATTGGGGATATTAGTTGGAATCGCCAATCAACTCGATGATTCGCCGTTTGGGGTAGGTCATCTCCATCTTGCACCATCCTTCAACATCGTCGTGCTCTGGGTCATTAGGCGAAATGGTACTGCCTCGCGGAACTGTTCGACGATGCGCCGACTGTTTCATTTTTCCGCCGACTTTATCCTTTCCTTCAGGGCTCAGCACATTGGAACAATTGGTGAACTAAAACACTTCGGTGACTCGCCATGTGGACTCGGTGATCCTCAGGCCTTCATTTCTTCATTCTTTTTCACTTTTTTTGTTCCTTTATGCGACGTAGGGTCCATGCTTTCCTTCAAACTTCAAATACCTGAAACTTAAGTGTTCTCATCAGATATTGAGATAAAATAAGCATGAGGAGAGAATTTCTATCAAAATATAGCCCTAAATGAGTCCAATTTGTGGACTCATTTAAGGTGGTTGAATTCATCGACCTTCATCAAGAAAATATAAGTGTGAAAGAATATGCTTCGAAGTTCACAGAATTGTCTCGATATGCCTCTACTATCATTGTCGATCCTAGGGGAAGGATGACTAAGTTTGTTTTGGGTGTGTCTGAGATGGTGGTTAAGGAATGTCGTACCGTTTTGCTTGTCAATGATATGGACATTTCTCATCTCATGGTTCATGCTTAAAAAATTGAAGACGAGAAACTTAAGGAAAGGTTTAGGAAGGTGAAGAGGGCCTAGACCGGTGATGGTAACTTCTCACATTTAAAGTATGATGGGCATGGTTCTTTTAAGTTTCAACAAAGGTTCACTAACCAAAGTTCCTCCAATGCTCCTTCTAAGTTTAACAAAGATAGGGTGTATAATCCTAATTCTCAAGGAGGAAATGGTAGTGGATCTTCATTGCCCACTTCTGTTAAGTGTGTAAATAACCATGAGGGTAGATGTCTCCAATGCTTGCTTTGGTCATGGTAAGATGGACCACAAGATAAGAAATTGCCCCTCAGTTGCTATTAATGAGGGAGATATCATCGATAGGCTCAACCTAATCCTTCATCTGGTTCTAGTGGAAGTCAGAAGCAAAACAAATTTTATGCACTTCAGACTCGTGGTGAACAAGAGGGTTCTCCCGATGTGGTTAATGGTATGTTGAAATTCTTCCAACTTGATGTTGATTCTTTATGTAAACCCGATGCTACTTTGTCTTTTGTAACTCCATATGTGGCTATGGGGTTTGATATTCTTACGGATGTATTGTTAGATCCTTTTTTGCTCTTTACTTTTGTTGGTGATTTTGGTGTGGCTAAAAGGGTCTATAGAAATTTTTTCATTTATTTGTGCCATAGAGTCACTCTTGTTGACCTTGTAGAGCTTGATATGCTAGATTTTTGATGTTATTCTTGGTAGGGATTGGTTGCATTCATGTTATGCTTTTATTGATTGTAGAACCTGTGTAGTCAAGTTTTAGTTTCCAAATGAACCCATCCTAGAGTGGAAAGGGGGAAATTATATGCCTAATGGTCAGTTTGTTTCTTGTCTTAAAGCTAGAAAGATGATTTCAAAACGTTGCATTTACCATCTAGCCACGTGAAGGATATAGATTCTGAGACCCCTACTCTTGAATCGATCCCTGTTGTAAATGAGTTTCTGAAAATATTTCTAGATGATTTACACAAGATTCCTCCAGTATTGACCTTCTCTTAGATACACAACCTATATCTATTCCTTATTAGCGTATTGCCCAAGAAGAACTTAAGGAATTGAAGGAGCACTTGAGAGATTTGTTGGATGAGGGTTTCATCCGATCGAGTATCTCTACATGGGGTACTCTAGTTTTGTTTATTATACAGAAAGATGGTTCACTTTATATGTATATTGACTACTGGCAATTGAACAAGACAACCATTAAGAATATATATCCTCTTCCAAGGATAGATGACTTGTTTGACCAACTTCAAGGGGCAAGCTATTTTTCCAAGGTTTACCTTCGGTCGAGTTTTCACCAATTGAGGGTGAAAGAAGATAACATTCTGAAGATAGCTTTCAAACCCAGTATGGTCATTATGAGTTTTTGGTAATGTTATTTGGTTTGACTAATGCTTTGGTGGCATTTATGGATTTGATGAATAGGGTGTTTAGATAATATATTGGCATGTTTGTGATTATGTACATTGATGATATATTGGTTTATTTGAGGTGTGAAGACGAGCATACCAATCATTTGAGTATTCTGTTGAAAGTCCTCAAGGATCAATAACTCTTTTTAAAGTTTAGTGAATGTGAGTTTTGGCTAAGGTCCATGGCTTTTCTTGGGCATATTGTTTCCGGTAAGGGTATTGATTTAGATCCTAAGAAAATGGATGCGATCAAAAGTTGGCCTAGACCTCTAACACCTTCGGATATTAGGAGTTTCTTGGGATTATTCAGTTACTATAGAAGGTTTGTTGAAGGATTTTCTTCAATTTCTTCTCCATTGGTGGCATTAACTCAAAACAAGGTTAAGTTCATATGGTCCAAAGAGTGTGAAAAGAGTTTACAAGAATTTTAAGATAGACTTACTTCCACTCTTGTGTTGACTTTACCAAAAGGGACACATGGTTTTGTCGTTTATTTTGATGCCTCGAGAATTAGGTTAGAATGTGTCCTTATGCAAAACGGGAAAGTCATTACCTATGCTTCAAGGCAACTTAAGATTCATGAAAAGAATTATCCGACCCATGACCTTGAACTAGCAGCGGTTGTTTTTACCTTAAATACTTAGAGGCATTATTTGTATGGAGTTCATGTGGATGTCTTCACCAACCACAACAGTTTGCAATATGTGTTTAACCAGAAGGATCTAAATCTTCGCCAAAGAAGGTTGCTTGAATTACTAAAGGATTATGGCATGAGTATTCTCTATTACCCTCGATAAGGAAAATGAGGTGGCAGATGCTCTCAGTCGATTACCGACGGGTAGTGTTTCTCACATTGAAGATAATAGGAAAGAGTTAGTTCGAGATGTTCATAGATTGGCCCGATTAGGTGTTTGGTTAGTTGACTCTACCAAGTGTGGTGTTGTGGTTCACAATGATTCATAATCGTCTCTTGTGGTTGATGTGAAGGCCACGCAAGATCTTGATCCAACTTTTGTTGAATTGAAGGAAGCAGTGCTTAAAAAATTTGTAGAGGCTTTCTCCCAAGTGGGAGATGGTGTACTTAATGTATACAACTTGAGGGAACATATTTCGTTAGAATCCCATAGTTCTTGATATTCCATTTACTCGGGAACCACCAAGATGTACCGTTACTTGCAGGAGATCTATTGGTGGAATGGGATGAAGAAAGGTATTACGGAATTTTTGGTGAAATCTCCCGATTCTCAATAAGTGAAAGTCGAGATCAAAAGTCGGGAGGTTTATCTCAAGATACTAGCATTCCTACTTGGAAATGGGAAGAATAGAATATGGACTTTATTGTTAGGTTACCTCGCACCCGGTGACAACATGACTTGATTTTGGTTATTGTTGATCGAATGACGAATCGGCCCATTTCATTCCCTTCAAGGTCTCTCAAACGGCGGAGGACTATGCTAAGTTGTATTTGAAGGAAATGGTGAGGTTACATGGAGTTCCCTCATCCATTATCTCTAATCGTGGAACCTAATTCACTTTACAGGTTTGGAAATCTTTTCGAAAAGGTCTTGGTACTCGTGTTAAGCTGATTACAGCCTTCCATCCACAAATCGATAGGCAAGCAGAGCATTCAATCTAAACTTTGGAAGATATGTTGAGAGCATGTATAATTGACTTCAAGGGTAATTGGGATGACAATTTACCTTTGATTGAGTTCGCATATAACAATAGCTATCACTCAAATATTGGTATGGCTCCATTTGATGCTTTATATGGTAGGAGATGTGGATCCCCTATAGGTTGGTTTGAAGTGGGTGAGGTTTCTTTGATAGGTCACAATACATGAGGCTGTGGAGAAAGTTTGACTTATTAGAGAAAGGTTGGACACAACTCAAAGCCGACAAAAGTCCTATGCCGATGTTAGAAGGAGAGATCTTGAGTTTAAAGTTCATGATTGGGTCTATTTGCAAATTTCACCCATGAAGGGTGTAATGAGGTTTGACAAGAAAGGAAAGCTTAGTGTCCGTTATATGGGCACATATCAAATTTTGAGGTAGATTGGCAAGATTGCTTATGAACTTGCATTGCCTAATGTATTGGCATTGGTACATCAGTTTTCGATGTTTCATTATTGAAAAAGTGTGTTTGAGATCTGACATTTGTAGCTCCCTTAGAAGGTTTGGGAGTTGAATCTCTCTTATGAGTAGGTTTCGATTAAGATTTTAGACCGACAAGTTAAGAAGTTGAGAAATAATGAAGTTGCTTCTGTGAAAGTCCTTTGGAGGAATCAGTTAGTTGAGGATGCCACCCGGCAGATCGAGGCCAATATGATTACCCATTATCGTCATCTCTTTCCCTCTGTCCTTACTCAAGCTAGAGGTATCTAGCTCTTCATGGTTCACCTCTCTAGGTGTCTTGTGTCTTAAATATTCTCATGATTTCCTCACTATGCATGATTCATGAATATTCGGATATGTGCATTTCGGTAGATGCATGCATGATGGGCTGTTAGATTAAGTTACTACCTTCCTTATGATGTCTTGAATCTCATTCGAGGGCAAATGTCCTTGTAACACCTCAAATTCAAAAAGGGCAGCATTTTAGTTTTCAGAAGAATATGTTCGCATCCGACAGAGGCCAACCACGGCTCGGTGACAGAGCCACGGACCATAGGTGTCACGACCCAAGCCTAGGGCCTAGACGTGACATGGCGAATGAGGAACCCGAAGGAACCCCAAACAAGCCTCTCAAACTTGTCATCACACTTCATCGGTCGCGGAAGTACATTCAACATTAATTAATGGGAAATAGGGACTA
>JAJOOR010037277.1:0-15304 GCA_036250505.1 Solanum acaule | reverse complement strand
CATAACTTCATAAACATATGCATCATAATCATAAATTCACTTCACATCTATTGCCTTCAAGTCCATGATCTCAACATGCATAGATAGACAAGAAGTAAACACTGCCACCATAAGTGGGTCAAACCACACAATATTAATTCCCATACTATAGACTAGAAGTTAGGTCAACTTACAAATTCTCCAAGCCTTGATCACCATGGATCAATCCTCAACAATTCATAATCAATTGAGATAGATAGAAATAGGAATCAACAATGTAATTCAATAACATAAACATAATCTACAATGTAATTCAATAACATAAACAAAGGGATCAACCCATAACTTTGCCCATAAGACCATAATTCTCAACTCATCAATATACCACCAATTCAACATGAATAAGTATAGATAATCATAGGGAACATCTATAAAATCTAATCTAAACATAATTTCACCAATAGAAATCATATTCACAAAGACCCATATCATACGCCAACTTTTGAGAATTTGGGGATCATGGGTTCTTCATGAATTCCTTTGAAAATTATCTTAAAAACCTTAATTTCACATTAATTCATCAATATAATGATTTAGAAAATCATTTGAAAAAGGACCTATGTTTAGATTAAAAATTGGGAATTTTGGTCTTTGAATCTCTTTTGAAAATCATTGATAGAACTCCTTGAATGAGAGGTTATTCAAGAATCAAGAGTTACCATACCTTAATTATTGAAGACCCAATAAATTTAAGAATAAATCAGTTGAAAACCCATCTTCTAGCTTGAGCTTCATCAAGGTCTTCAATGGAGTTTTTGAGAGAATCTATTTTTGAGAGGGAAGGGTCAATTGAAGAATGTGGTTTAATTCTAGGCATTTGGGGATTTAACCAACTTAAAATACCCTAAAATAGGTATAATAACCATTTATAATAATTTCCCCAAAGTACCCAAACTACCCTTCACTTAGTTGGACCTTTTAAACAAGTCAAACTTGAGTTCTATTTTTGCAGATTTCGTCGGGAATCAAGTTCGTGACGCGGAGCTGTTCCCGCAAGTTTCTAGAAATTAAATTTCGAGATAGTAGAGTCCGCGATGCGGACCAAACTTTTTGGCCATAGGTGGAGCAGGTCCGCGACGTGGAACCACTCCCTCCATGCACAACTTCAAGCTGCCTTGGCAGCTTGCTTGACCAAGGTTGGGGTCCTCCTCGGGGACCCTTAAGGTGGGCCCCGGGGAGTCGTATCCGAACGTTTTGACCCTAAAAACATTTATTAAGACACTAGGGTCACCTCCACTGATTTTAGACTCCAAAGAACACATAAAAACATGAACAACATACTAGAACACACCAACATGTAAAAGACTAGTTTCCGAACGTCTTGGTCGTCCCTTGACGTTTGACTTCCAAACTCTTTAAAACTAACTTAAAAGGCTATTCTTCATTATTTTAACAAGTTATTAATGCATAAAATCCATGTGAGGCTCTAATTTATCCTGCTTCATTTTGAGGGGTGTTACATTAAAGGTGCACGAAAATACAAAAAAATGAGTTCGGGAGGGGGGGGGGATAATATAACCCTAGTTAAGTTAAGATATGTTGATTTGTGTCATAGTTATGCATTATCCTAATTTTTTATGTCAAAGTTATTGTTCATTGTGGTTTAAAACATACTATCCATATTCTTTGAACACACATTGCCAATAAGCACTAGAGTTTAAATCTAAAATTTAATTTACAATCTGAGTCCGCTTCAATATTCAAATTCCCACAATTCATGTTCTAGATTCATGTTTCAAATCTAAGTTTCACATCTCATGGCGGCAACAACATCATCAACAACAACAATGTACATTATGTCGATTTTCCATACGTAATTTTCTTATAAAACCGCTTTAAATTTTGCAGGTTCTAATTCAATTTTTTTCAATATCCCAATAATTCATAATGTGAGCCCTAAAAATTATACCACTCATTTTAAAAATATCACTCTCAAATGACATGATTAATAGCCGAATGTGATTTTAAGAGCTAATATGGTTACTTGTACTCATTCTATTATAAAATTTGTTGAAGATCAATACTAGTCATAATATAAAGAAATCAAACGAGTGGTAGACCATTAAATAGAACAAAGTTTAAGTAAACTAAAAAATAATTTGATACAATGATATCTTACTACCATTGATACTAAAAAGGAAAACACACATAATTCAGGACTCTAGATGGATAAAAATAGAATAACAGACATGTGATTAATATTGAACTATCACCTTCACTTTGGTTCGTTTTTGAGTCCAACCCATTTCTATAACCTTAACACAGTTCTTAACATGCACTAATTAATTTTAGATGTATTTTGCAAACACAAGCTTCATATTTAACAGCGTTCCTTCTCTAGGCTAACCCAAAACAAGAGAAAAAACAGACTCAAAGCAAGCCTTAGTAAAAATTTATAAAAAATCAGATAAGGTTATCTTATTCTTGGACTATCAAAAAATTACCTCTATCATAAATAAATAATGCAAACAACCATTCTCATTAACAATCTACACTATTCAGTAATTACCTATCCAAGTCATAGAATACTAGATTCATCTCCAAAAAATAAAAGATAACTAATACTACATACAAGTCTATAATATGAAACAATACCCATAACTCTACAAATAGAAATGACTATGGAGTGACTACAGGAGTTCCAAGGAAGGTCCATAACAATATAATAAGCTTGTTGCCCACAAAGACAAGTGAGGGTCATAAAGAATTATCAACTCGTAAGCACTAGTTAATAAAATCCTTGCCAACTCCGTCTTTGTTCTCTACAACAAAAAATACAAGGGGGTGAGTGATAGCTTACTGAGTTATAACAATCAATTTGTGATGACCCTAAAGGTCATTTTGAGAATTTTTATAAAATTACCATTTTATTCCTCCCATTAGTAGCCCCTAGTCTTATATTGTTAGTTTTCGAGTTTTGTTTTGTGGTGAGATTGAAAGTTGAGGTTTTGGAAGTTTAGAGGTTTGGAGACTCTTAAGTTCATATAAGTGACTTTAGTCAACATCTGATGAGTCCTAGATTTGGACTCATTTAGGGCTTTGTTTATATAGATTTAGTGTCCTAAAATGCTTATTTTATAACAATAACTAATGTTAAATCCTTGATTTCCAGGAATATGGATTGAGGAACAAAGAAAGGACACCAACATGCAAAAAGGAACAAAATAGACTGAACAAATGAAGATGGGCGAGCCTGAGGATCGCCCAGAGCATTCGGTGTGTCGCTTAGTGACCTATCAGACCGCCTAAAGTTCCAGTGTGCCAAGCCCCGAAGGAAAGAACCAAGTTGGCGATGGAAAGGAGCAGTCATCAAATCGCCGAGTGATTCAACGAAGCTAAGATAGATTGCCCAAAGTTACAGACCTTGAGGATGCTGAATGTCAAGACAGAAGGGCGATGGAAGAGATCGAAGGGCAGCTCGCCGAGTGGTTCGGCAAGGCCGACTTACTTTGCCGAATAAGCTTTCATGGCTTATTTTTGATGATTATAAATACTTTTTTTTAACATTTATTTTAGTATCAATTACTCTTTAGAACAATTTGTTATTATGTTTTGGAGAAGTTTTCTCTAGTTTTCTTTAGCTTTGAAGGATTGAAGAAATTCACTTTTGAAAAATCGGAAGTGGGTCTTTGAAGTTCATCAAATTGGAGCATTGTAAGGACAAAATTACTCTAAACCAGTTGATGTTAGCTAACAGTGTTTACCTTTTTATAATGTCTAGCTAAAACCCCAATTCTTAGGGTGTGATTATGTGATTATGAACTGATTTAACTTATGGGTATTGCTAATTGTTAGTTTAAATGCTATTTAGAAGTGAGTTTAATCATTAATTATGGTTTAACATAGGAATTATAGTTGCAAATGCAGTTCTATGTTTGTGTTTTTGGCTTGCTCGAGAGAGAGGTTTTAGAACTAAGGTTTTTGATTGATAGTTTGTGGGTATTGGGTTGACATGGGTTCAGCTCGAGAGAGTGAATCCTAAACCCAATAACACACATTCAGCTCAGGAGAGTGAATGCATTAAGGTGTGGGTTTGTCTTATTTTGCATGCTTGTTGATGTTCGAGAGAAATCACTTGATTCGGGGTAAATCGTTCAAGAGAAAATTTACCTCAACTATAGCCTAGCCTACTCACTACTACCTACATATTTTCTAATAGTTGCAATTACCCATATGTCTATATTAGCCTATAATCGATCACATCCCAAGAACCCATCTCATTATTGTTAATTCCTATTGTTGTGACTGTTATTTGTAGTTGATAATCAAAAAGAAAATCTTCATTTGACATTTGTGTCACCTCTTAATATGAATGATGTCTTTATACGATAATTTTTATTCTTATGACTGATTTGATAATGTTCATACTTCCCAATTGAATTTGAAACATGTACCGCTCCCTGTGGGATTCGACCCCAACTCATTTAGTTTGGTTTAATACTGATTAACGACCTTTGACGCTTAGAATTGGATGAAGTGTCTTTCATAACGTTATTTCTAATCAAAATAGCGTCATCGCCGGGGAGTGGTGTTTTTTGATATTCTTTCGGTAAAGTTGAATGTGTTCTTTTTAGTCATAGTTGAATCTACTTATTTTTAGTTTTGGTTTTTGTGTTGCTATTGGAAACAAAGGAAATGAGTGTCAATGCAGGAAATGGTAGCCAATTGGGCCTCCAATATGACATCGGCAATCTCAATGATGTCAATAAACCGAATGTCAACGACCCAAATCTAGTGGGTGGAGTTGGTGCCATTCGCTTGCCTCCAGCTAAAGGGAACGTTGTGTTCTATATTACAAGCACTATGTTCCAGCTCTTACAATTGAAGGGCTTGTTTGGTGGGTTGGCTCATAATGATCCCCATGAGCATATAATGAACTTTGTCGATGTTTGCAGACCGTTCTCCTTTAAGAGCATATCTCAAGAGTCGGTCCGGTTGAGGTTGTTCCCATTTTCTCTAATGGGAGAAGCGTGTAAGTGGTTGGCTGAGTTGCCAAGAGATTCTATCACTTCATGGGACGAACTTATTACTGCTTTTCTAGTGCGGTTCTTCCCTCCTTCAAACATGATTACTCTTCGGGACAACATCCAAAGGTTCAAGTGTTTAGAGGGTGAGCCAATCCACGAGACTTGGATAAGATTTAAAAAGTTGATGTTGCAATGCCACACTCATGGATTGCCTGATACTGTCTTGCTGATGTACTTTTACAAAAGCGTCGATTCGGTCAACAACGGAGTGGCTGATGAACTTTCTCTGGGAATTTTAATGCATTAGACTTATGTGATAGCAACTCAACTCCTTGATGGTATGACCAAGATAAACCAGGCATGGTACACCCATGAAGGTCAGGTTTCCCCTCTCACTATTAAATTGACAAAGGACCAGCTTGAGATAGATCACGATAAGGACCAAAATATGGCAAAAATGATGACCCAACATGACATCTTAGCCAAAAACATAATGGGGGTTGGTGCTAAGAGTGTCAATGTTGTGGGTGTTGGTTGTGTAAATCCTGACGAGGCCAAGTTTGAAGCATTGTACAATGAGGAAGTAAACTTCCTAGCCAACCAAGGAGGAGGTTATCATCCTAACTACCCTAGATCGGGTGGAAACCAGGGTTGGAATAGAGATGAGGGCTGGTGAGACCATGATAGAGAGTGGCATGATCGTAACACACCTGGAAGGAAAGAGAAGGGGAGAAGCATAGGTATGTTCCTCACCACGAGCATTAGAAGCCCAAATATTCTGAGGGTGGCCGGACTGAGGATATGCTCTGACATATTCTCAACAAGGTTGAAGGGTCTAATAAAGTTTTAAAGGAAATGAAGGAAGACGTATCTACCCTCAACCAAACGGTGACCTCTCATTCCATCTCTATCAAGTAGTGAGAGACCCAAATAAGTCAGATATAATCACATCTTAACCCAAGACAACAAGAGGGTTGCCTAGTGATACTAGGTCAAACCCCAAGAATGAAGTTTGAGTGGGTACTTGTGTCGTACCAGGACGTTAACAAAGGCGCTTCTTGTAATGACCCTAAAAATGAACTAGGGAAACTGGAGCCTAATGTGTGTGCGTTTGTGTTCGTCATGAGTTTTGATGTCGTTTAATGATCTCCCGAGCGATGGTTGAGGTATTTAGGGGTTAGATGTCAAGGTACGACTCATCAAGGACCACCCTAAGGGTCCTTGAGGAGGACCTTAAGTCAAAACCCCATGACACCAAGGAAACCATCAAGTTGGCCAAAACTTGGTGACCTACGGATGGGGTTCACGCCCCGTAGGTCCATCCACGCCCCGTGGATGGCCTCTGTAGGTCAAGAGGCCTAAAACCAACTTGCAGCCCCAGACCATGGACCAGCAGCATAGTCCGTGAATGGACTCACGGTCCGTGAGTCCAGGGTGTGAATGGGCATTATTTTTCTAGTGTAGTCTCGGCCAAGCTAGGGTAGAATTGTTAAATTCACCCGAAGTCCTAACTAATATATGGAAGATTATTTAAAGTTTTTTAGGGAATTTTAAGAGTATTAAAACATTGAAACCCTCATTTTGGATTTCATCTCTCATATCAAAATCCTTCCCTCCTAAAATGTTCTCTCTAGAAACTCCATGGGAGATCAAGGTCAAGTTCAAGCTAGGGTTGGGGATTTCAACGTGTTTCTTCTTCAATTTCGTGGGATTCTTCAATTATAAGGTATGATTATCCTTCATCTAGGGTTAGTTTTCACCCTAGAGTCAATTTCAAAGAAGTTTCAAGGTTTTCAAGTTTCATGAAAAACCCTAAGTTTCACTCAATCTAATGGGTTCTTGCATCAAACATTTTCAAATGATAAGCTATGATTATATTTATGTGTAATTGATGATTTCAGTTGATCTTACTCCATGAACCCATGATTTCTCTAAATTCCTAAATTTAGCCTTATTAAGTGGGTTTGTTGATTACGAATGAATGATGATGGATTTATGTGTAGCTATTAGATTATTGATTTGTGTCATTATCTATGTCAAATTATGGTGAATCATTTATGAATTGGGATTTGTGATCATAGCCGTGAAAGGTCAAGTTTGACTTAATGTCATGTTAATGTAGAATTGTTCTTGAATTGTTGATCCACTTGAAAGGTGGAGGTGTTTACTTATTATGTACATTGTGATCATGGCATTGAAGGGATAGTGTGAGGAATTGAAGTGTTATCATGATGTTGTATATAAGAATGTGATGTGAAGCATGTGTGTGATCTCAATGAATGAATTATGATATTGTTTAGAAGCTAATTGTGTTCGGATTGAATGTTATCTCTCTATTAATACTCATGAATGTTGCTGATGGAATGTGAAGGGTTATATAATGTAATGTTGAATGAGATCTCTTGAATTAATAGGCAGGCGTCCTTTTCTTATATGATGAGTATATCTTGACTTAATGACTTAATGTCTCCATTTGGTAGCTCTAATGTTGGTAGGATATTCATGAATGAATGAATAAGTTTAATGAGAATGTTAATGAATGTGGAGTCTATTGGAAGGCTATTCCCAATTGTGCTCTATAGAATGCTAATGATGTGTTGATTGAAATGATATTCTCGATCTTGCACTAATGAACGATAATGAAATTCCTAGATGAAAGGCTATTTTCATCTTTGAATGTATGAGTTATCCAATGAATGAATGTTGGGTTGAGATGGATGCCCACACGTGAGTTTAGGCGGGGTGTATAGTAACAATCTCTTATCCCTTAATGTGATGAATGGTAAAATACTCTATGGGAATGTAGGCTAAGCACTAAGAGGATATTGAATGAGATGGAAGCCCTCACTCAATGAGTTGAGGCGAGGTTTTTAGTAGCAATCTCTTGAGATGGATGCCCTCACGTGTGTTCAGGTGGGGTATCTAGTAGGAATCTCTTTGTCCCTTACCTATGTGCCCACATAGGTCTAGCTAGTGGATCTAGTTAAGCTATATACCGGTTTACCTTAGGCAAGTGGACCAACCCTTACAATGTGGGATAGTACATCAGATTCCATGATCAAGTTCTCATGCTCTATGTCAGTTAAATGGTTATTCCCATCATGTGAGATGTGCATTATAGTTTCTTGGGGAGCTCTATGAAGTGTGGGTAGTAGTATGGGTTGCTATACATACATGGCACGAGTAGGCTTCAAGAGGGATATAGTGAGTTCTCTAACTCTTAGTGACTATTGTTTGAAAGTCCTCTAAATGATGTTATTGAGTAATGTTAACTCATAAATGCTTAAATGTAAAGATGCATGCTATACTTGGATTGTATTATAAGTTACTTCCTTGTCATGTATATTGTATATGAATGTGCCATGTCTAGGGTAACTTCAAATGAGTACATAGTGTGAGTAGTAGTTGGGATGCTACATGCACATTAAACAAGTATGACTTAGAGTTGTCTTAGATGTTGGTCTTAATGTGATGATCTCATTTATGTGAAGTTTATGTCTCTTAAATTCATTATTGTGTAAAGGTGGAAAGGATGAATGGTAAGCTCACTTTTGGTAACCTTAAGGTGGTGCCTTAGTGTGGGTGGTGGTGTGGGACGCTACCCATACATTGCACAAGGCATAGCTTGAGGGTAACTTGAGGTGAAGGCTCAAGCTGAAGGTAAAGGGTAATATATGGGATTTTGACTAAATGTGAATTATGTGACTCTGTATGTTGGTTATGACTTATATTGTGCCTCTTGTATCAATGTGATGAAGTTTTACAAAAATGGCATAAAGCATGGCTTTCAACAAAATGTCCCTTTTAAAGCATGTTTTTGTATAGTCATCATACTTAGTACATCTAATGTGCTAACCCCATTCTTTTCCCTTTTTATCAAAGTGTAGGCTTTGGAGGTGTTGGTGTTCTATGCTTGGTGGATATGTTTCTAAGGTGCTTGAAGATGAAAAGTTGGTGAGTCCTCATAGTTTCGAGGACAAAACCCATTATGCTCTTTTTATGTCTTTCAATTTTTGTTAAAGTTTTGTATGGGCTATGTCCCAATGTTTTATTCAAAGTATTAGATGGTTTGAGACATAATGTATAAATTCTAGAATAGTCTTTCGCTTGCTTTTTAATAAAATGTCTTCGATTGTAAATGAAAGTTTTTAATTCATCTCTATTTTCAAGTATCTTATGCAATGAATGAGCTATGAGGCTTGTATGATACCCCTTCGGGGTAGAGTATGCCATGTTAGAACTAGGGGTGCTCTCGGGTTGTGACAAACATGGTATCAGAGCACTAGATTTTGGATTGGTCTTAGGTTGTCTCAAACCACATCTAGTATAGTGTTTTTCATAATGCGAAGCGAGCCACATTATGAATAGGAGTCGATTGGGTGTTAAGAAAGTTTCACCTCTTCATTCTTGAAGTCATGCCATAGAGTTTAACTCTATAATGTCTTTCCATTATTCCTTATGTGATGGTCTTTTGTGTCTGACCCTTGAAAGGAGTGTGCTAGAAGGGTTGAGGGAGAGAAAAGGTTGGTTGTGATGCCAACTATGGCTATGTGACTTGATAGATGTGAGATTGATAGATTGTGATGTTGACTTTAGTATGAAAGAATTGCTTATTGGTTATGTGTGTTGTTGGTTAAAGGTAATGATGAGTTTTGAAGTATGTTGAAAGAGTTAGAGAAATGTGGTATTTTTAGGAATGCCTAGGTGTGATGAGTATGAAGGTTTAGTGATGTCATGCTCCGACCATAGAATTAAAAGAAGGGAAGTTTGAAAGAGCTAGTGTAAGCTTACTCCCAAGTGGGGGATGATGTGCCTAGATGGTAAAGTCTTTGAGTGTCCTTGACATTCATGAGTTAGGCTTGATTGATGTTCTCACCTTATGAGGTATAGTGAGAGTGAGGAGTTTAGACCCTGTGTGGTAGACTCATATGAGACCTTGAATGATGTGGTAAGGTTGATTGTAAGCAAGAGTGTTTAATGAGGACCTTCCTAGTGTAAAGGTCATGTATGTTGATGGTTTCTAGTAATTTGTGAATCTATTGATTAAGGTTCCCTTCTAGTGTTCATGTTGACCTTAGTTGGGTTTACTTCTAAGTGGGGGATAGTATGTTGAGTAGTAAGGTTGTTGAGGGTTCTGATTTCCTTACCTCTTCCTTTATGTGCCTATCCAAGCGTATGACAAAGAGTTCCTTTTTGGCTTGTTTCATGTTTTTGGAGTCATGTGTGGTATGGAGTTTCCATGTTTTCCTTATGTTATGCATGTTCTAGTTGGATTTTTGTTATATGAGAAAATGAGTTTTCAAATTGTCTTCCTCATGTTAATATGCATCTATGATGAGTTGCCTAAATGTTTCATGAGTTGATTTGTTGAACATGCCTAAATGTGTTTCTATGAAGAAGTTGCATAATGTGCTTTTATGAAAGAAAATTGCGTAAATGTGCTTAATGATGTTGTGATGAGCATGATGTGATTTGGAGAAGGAAGTTCCTCCAATGAAATGAAGAATGCTGAAGTTTTGGTGCAAAATGAGTTTGTAGATGTAGTTCCTACCTTCTTGTTTGCATTGAGCCTTTTTATGTGGATTTGATGTTTCCTCCTAGTTTCTGCGTTGTATGATGGTGTTGCATGCATAATTGTGGGCTGCTAGTCTTGAGTCATTACTCTTTAAAGTGTTTAAAGTGTCATTCGAGGATGAATGTTCCTAAGTGGGGGATAATGTAACGACCCTAAAAATGAACTAGTGAAATTAGAGCCTAACGTGTGTGCGTTTGTGGTTGTCATGAGTTTTGATGTGGTTTAATGTTGTCTCGAGCCTTGGTTGAGGTGTTTAGGGGTTAGGCGTCAAGGTACGACTCCCTAAGGACCACCCTAAGGGTCCTTGAGTAGGACCCTAAGTCTAAACCCCAAGACCCCAAGGAAACCATCAAGTTGGCCAAAACTTGGTGACCTACAGATGGGGTGTTCAGTCCCCGTAGGTCCATCCACACCCCGTGGATGGCCTCCGTAGGTCAAGAGGCCTAAAACCAAATTGCAGACCCAGACCACGTACCAGCAGCACGATCCGTGATTGGACTGACGGTCCGTGAGTCCAGGGCGTGAATGGGCACTACTTTTCTAGTGCAGTCTCGGCCAAGCTAGGGGTGAATTGGTAAATTCACCCCAAGTCCTAATTAATATATGGAGGATTATTTTAAGTGTTTTAAGGTTTTTTAACAGTATTAAAACATTGAAACCCTCGTTTAGATTTCATCTCTCAAATCAAAACCCCTCCCTCTTAGAAAGTTCTCTCTAGAAACTTTATTGGAGATAAAGATCAAGTTCAAACTAGGGTTGGGGATTTCAAGGTGTTTCTTCTTCAATTTCGTGGGATTCTTCAAGTATAAGGTATTGTTATACTTCATCTAGGGTTAGTTTTCAACCTAGAGTCAATTTCAAATAAGTTTCATGAAAAATCTTAAGTTTCACTCAATCTCATGGGTTCTTGCATCAAACGTTTTCAAATGATAAACTATGACTATATTGATGTGTAATTGATGATTTAAGTTGATCTTACTCCATGAACTCATGATTTCTCTAAATTCCTAAATTTGGACTTAAGAAGTGGGTTTGTTGATTACGAATGAATGATGATGGATTTATGTGTAGATTGATTTAGATTATTGATTTGTATCATTATCTATGTCTAATTATGGTGAATCGTTTATGAATTGGGATTTGTGATCATAGCCTTGAAAGGGCATGTTTGACCTAATTTCACGTTAATGTAGAATTATTCTTGAATTGTTGATCCACTTGAAAGGTGGAGGTGTTTACTTACTATGTACATTGTGATCATGGCCTTGAAGGGATAGTGTGAGGAATTGAAGTGTTATTATGACGTTGTATATAATAATGTGATGTGAAGCATGTGTGTGATCTCAATGAATGAATTATGATATTGTCTAGAAGCTAATTGTGTTAGGATTGAATGTTATCTTTCTATTAATACTCATGAATGTTGATGATGGAATGTGAAGGGTTATATAATGTAATGTTGAATGAGATCTCTTGAATTAATAAGCTTACGCATCCTTTTCTTATATGATGAGTATATGTTGACTTAATGCTTAATATCTCGAATTGGTAGCTCTAATGTTGGTAGCCTTTTCATGAATGAATGAATAAGTTTAATGAGAATGTTAATGAATGTTGAGTATATTGAAAGGCTATTCGCAATTGTACTCTATAGAATGCTAATGATGTGTTGATTGAAAGAATATTCTGGATCTTGCACTAATGATAGATAATGTGATTCCTAGATGAAAGGCTATTCTCATCTTTGAATCTATGAGTTATCCAATGAATGACTGTTGGGTTGAGATGGATGCCCTCACGTGAGTTGTGGCGGGGTGTCCAGTAACAATCTCTTATCCCTTAAAGTGATGAATGGTAAAATACTCTATGGGAATGTATGATAAGCATCGAGAGGATATTGAATGCGATGGAAGCCCTCATGTGAGTTGAGGTGGGGTTTCTAGTTGCAATCTCTTGAGATGGATGCCGTCACGTGAGTTGAGGTGGGGTATCTAGTAGCAATCTCCTTATCCCTTAACTATGTTCCCACATAGGTCTAGCTAGTGGATCCACTTAAGTTATATACTGGTTTGCCTTAGGCAAGTAGACCAACCCTTACGATGTGGGACAATACATCGGATTCCATGATATATCTCTCATGGTCTATGTCGGTTAAACGATTATTCCCATCATGTGAGATGTGCATTATAGTTTCTTGGGGAGCTCTATGAAGTGTGGGTAGTAGTATGGGATGCCATCCATACATGGCACGAGTAAGTTTCAAGAGGGCTATAGTGAGTTCTCTAAGTCTCAATGACTATTCTTTGAAAGTCCTCTAAATGATGTTATTGAGTAATGTTGACTCTTAAATGCTTAAATGTAAAGATGCATGCTATACTTGGATTGTATTATGAGTTACTTCCTTATCGTCTATTGTATATGAATGTGCCATGTCTAGGGTGACTTCAAAGGAGTACTTAATGTGAGTAGTAGTATTGGATGGTAATTGCACATTGCACAAGTATGACTTAGAGTTGTCTTAGATGTTGGTTTAATGTGATGATGTGAATCATGTGATGCTTATGTCTCTTAAATGCTTTATTGTGTAAAGGTGGAAAGGATGAATGGCAAGCTCACTTTTGGTAACCTTAAGGTGGTGCCTTAGTGTGGGTGGTGGTATGGGACACTACCCATACATTGCACAAGGCATAGCTTGAGGGTAACTTGAGGCGAAGGCTCAAGGTGATTGTAAAGGGTTATATATCTGATTTTGACTAAATGTTAATTATGTGACTTTGTATTTTGGTTATGACTTATATTATGCCTCTTGTATCAATGTTCATGAAGTTTTACAAAAATGGCATAAAGCATGGCTTTCAGCAAAATGTCCCTTTTAAAGCATGTTTTTGCATGGTCATCATACTTAGTACATCTAATGTGCTAACCCCATTCTTTTCCCTTTTTACCAAAGTGTAGGCTTTGGAGGTGTTGGTGTTCTATGCTTGGTGGATAGGTTTCTAAGGTGCTTGAAGATGAAGACTTGGCGAGTCCTCATAGTTTCGAAGACAAAACCCATTATGTTCCTTTTATGTCTTTTAGTTTTGTTAAAGATTTTTATGGGCTAAGTCCCAATGTTTTATTCAAAGTATATATTAGATTGTTTGAGACATTGTGTATAAAGTCTAGAATAGTCTTCCGCTTGCTTTCTAATAAAATGTCATCGATTGTAATGGAAAGTTTTTAATTCTTCTCTATTTTTAAGTATCTTATGCAATGAATGAGCTATCAGGCTTCTATCAGACCCCTTCACGGTCAAGTACGCCTTGTTACGACTAGGGGATGCTTTAGGGTCGTGACACTTCTTGGGAGGCAACACAAGTTTTTATTGCTTTATGCTTGTCTTCAGAATAATGGGTGTTGATTGTGCAGGTGAAAAGTCGAATGTGCTTGAAAAATGCAGGTTTACGAGCTAATTGTCCAGTTGGTGACTCACCTAAGAGGTCGGCGAGGCCGACATGGACCGCTGTTGGACTCAGGCAAATATCAAGTTGGAGTCTGTAAAACTCGGCAGACCCATGGATGAATCGGCGACTTACCGAACAGGTCGGTGAGCCCAACTTTGTACACCGTTTGGACCTCTAAATTAATTGGAGGTCTTGTAAAACTTGGCGAGGTAAGTAACCACTCGGCGTGTCGCCGAGTGGTTCAGTGAAGTTGATTAATATCGCTGACAGGGCAGCGAACTGGTCGTTTTTAAAAGACCAAAGGTTTAAAACTTCAAACTCTTTCATATTCCCTCATTTTTAACTTCATATAATTACACTCGAACATTAGATTTTCAATATTGTTGCATTTTTCTCATATTTTGCTCTTTGTTCTCATGCTCGGAGTTGAATACATTGCCGCCTAACTTTACAAAATTATATTTTGGCATTAAAGGTTGGTTTTTCCGATCCCCGAACTATTAAATAGAGGTTAAGTTCAAATGCAATTGTTCAAGTGTTATTGATGGGTGTTGGGCCTGCTCTGAAATCGTAATTATGTGCTAGTTGCCTTTCGTATATTCGTAAATGTGCCTAGATTGTTGAAAATGTGATTTCTCGAATTTTGTGCTCTAAAATTGATCATAAACTTGTGGGTTGCATTAAATTGATTTTTTAATCTAGTCGAGTGAAGTCTAAGTAACCCCAATTGTGCTAAATGACGTGTTTTGCCCAATGATGGAGTGTTTGACGTCATTCTTAAAGGCTAAAGTCATTAAATGACCAATTTTGGCCAAGCCGAGGGAAGTCTGAGTACCCCGGTGGCATGGATCATATGGGTCTGGGCTTAATTGAGTATGTATGTTGTTTGATTTTGTTTGCGGGGTCTATGGGCTTGATTTTGGGAAACGGGGTTGAAAATTGGCATGTTGGGACAATTTGGTTAGCTGGGTCGAACTTACTGAACCACTCGTCGGTTCACCAAAGTCCCCTTAGATTGCCTTTAATTTATTGGTTAGATTGAGTTTGGTTTTGTAACTTTTGGTGAGAAGCATGAGCTCGCCGAAAGTCTCCCTTGATCACCCTTTATGCGCACCCCTAACCCCTAAAACATATTTGTCACGACCCGAGAGTACCCCCTAGTCGTAACATGGCGTATTCGACCCCGAAGGGGTCTTATACGAGCCACATAGTCATTCATTGCATTCAATAATGAAAATAGTGCGGAATAAAAAAAACCTTATTTACATCCACACATTTAA
>JAJOOR010037276.1:0-13755 GCA_036250505.1 Solanum acaule | reverse complement strand
TTAGAAAAAAAATGAGGCGGGTGAACAGTAAATTCGGTCACTGGAAATTTGCATTTCCTGCCGGACAGATTTTACGAAAATGGGCATAACTTCTTCGTCCGAACTCCGAATGAGGTGAAACGAAGTGCGTTAGGTAGCTAACTCAAAGGGCTTTCCATGGATATGTTATGGGCCACCCAATTATTTCTGTGCTAGGAGATATGACCCTCCAAAGTAGACCCTCGAAAAAGGCTTCACTTGGAAATTTCGGATTTTGATACGGTTGCTCTAAAATTTGGGTTAGACCCATTTCCCACTCAATTTGACCCCCTAAACAAGAATATGAAGTTGGATTTTCGAAAAACGAAACAGATTTTTTTTATATAGCTAAACAAGTTTCCGGTAACTTCCGAAGCACATTTTTAAGAACTTTTTGGGTCATTTCAGTTTCTATGCAATGAGAGGGTATCTTTGGGATGTGACAGGAATACGGGTTAAGCTAGATTATTGGGTACATGCTTTCGATAGAAGATTCATAGAATAATTATGACTAGGCTAAACTTTAAGGGGGATAAGCTCTTTCTCGAGCAATTTACCCCGTTTCAAATGTGCTCCTCTCAGACACCCACTTGCCGCATGAAGATCAACCTACGCCTTAACCCACTCACTCTCTCGAGCTGAGTGTGTGGACACGGGACTAGGGTTCACTCTCTCGAGCTGAACTTCAAGTCGACCCACTCACACCGGCCATCAATTTTGTGGTTTTAGTTTTACGACCTCTCTCTCTCGCAAGCCGAAAACACATAAATAAACTTGTATTTACAACTACAAATTCATTAAATTCATCCACAACCACTAAACGAAATCACATTTATACTACGAATAAACTATCAGCAAGCAAGACCTAATAATTATCTTAACCCATATTCACTAAATCACACCCCAAGAATTGGATTTTTAGCCACACATCAAGAGATAGAAATTTAAACCTAAATGAGCTTGCATTCAAATGAGTATGAAGATTTAAGTCTTGTTACAGGCCAAGAATGAAGAATCAAAGAGACCCAAGTCCAAAGCCTTGGAAATGAAACCCTTTTCTTCTTCAAGTCTTCAAAACCCTTTCAAACTTAGAGCAAATATATCAAAAAGTACTGTTCTATATGAAAACTATCACAATTGTTCGATTCTAAGTGAAATTATTAATAATTGTTCCACACTAAAACTAAAACTCTAATTAGTATTTTTAGTTTTCATATATTTGTGCTGCAGCGGATCATTCGGCGTCGTTAGTTGGAATCGCCGATCAACTCGGTGATTTACCTTGTGGTATAGTTCATCACCGTCTTGAACCATCCTTCAACATCGTCATGCTCTGGGTCATTGGGCGACATGGTACTGCTTCGCGGAATTTCTTGGTGATGCGCCGACTGCTCCCCTTTTTCGCCGACTTGATCCTTTCCTTCAGGGCTCAGCACACTAGAACAAAAGGCGAAGTAAGACCCTTCGGCGACTCGCCAAGTGGACTTGGTGATCCTCATGCCTTCATTTTTTCGTTCTTTTCAGCCTTTTCGCTCCTTTTTGCGACGTAGTGTCCATGCTTTCTTTCAAACATCAAATACTTGAAACTTAAGGGTTTTCATCAGATATTAAGATAAAATAAGCAATTGAGGACACAATTTCTATTAAAATATAGTCCTAAATGAGTCCAATTTGTGGTCTCATCAGCCGTGGGTCCAACCACAGTCCGTTTGTGATGGGGTTGTGGGTGGGCCTAGAAACTGCCTTTTGCAGTTGCACTTAAGGCCACTCTGGGGTTTTCGACTTTTATTTAATACTGAGTGACGTCGTATAACACTAAATTAGACTAACTATATATAGTTTTAAGAAGCCTATATTTAGTCATCTTCTTCATAATTCCAAAATCCCAAATCAAAACCAACTTTTCCCCCAAAACTCTCTCTAGAACTCCAAGGAAGAAGAAGAAGAAAGTTGAAGCTAAGGTTTGAAGGAGCAAGATTTTCTACTCAATTTCTTTGGAATTCAAAGCTAAGGTATGGTAGTCCTTCATCCATGGAGTCCCCCAATTTCAAAGATAGTAATTCCCCAAAAGCTAGGGTTTTACTCCAAGTCATGTATTCCTTTAAAAAACGATTCTATTGATTTAATTAATTTATATTATGATTGAATTTATGATTTATTATATTTTTATGATGCTATCTCCCAAGAATCCATGAAATCCCCATATTCCCAATCTATGGCCTTGTGATGTGGGTGATTGTAGAAAGATGAATATGATGAGATTATGATTATAGTATTGTAGAAATTGCATCATATCATTATCCATGTCTAATGTAGTAATTCTAGATTTTTTGATTGAATGTGATTTATGGTCCTTGAAGGGCAAAGTATGAGAATTATGCATTATTATGAGGCTTATGTATATGCTTTTAGAACACTTTGAGAGTAAAGTGAATATGATTATGATCTAGATGTTGTGTTGTTGGATGATTATCCTCATGTACATACTTATATATGAATATGCTATGATGTGTTCTCACAATATGATGATTCTAGGGTTGAAAGGCTATTCTCACCTATTGAATCTATGAGCTATAGTATGAATTGTGTTGGATTGAGTGTCAAGACATTCTCCCATGAATATGCACTTACGTCAAGACTTGACATGTAATCTATGGGAATTAATGCTTAGCACCGAGTGGATATGAATATGAGATGGAATCTTATACGATAGTTGAGTCCGATTTACCAATGAAATCTTTTACACTAGTTGAGTCTGACTTTCCAAATGGGTTCCTTCTACCTTAGTTAAGACCGGGTTCCCTAAGTATGTATCTCATGAGTTAGAAACCTTATACCTTAGTTGAGTCCGAGTTTCTAGTAACAATCTTCTTATCCCATAACTATGTGTTGATTAACGTTTCAAGGACACTTCATCCAATTCTAAGTGTCAATGGTCGCTAGTTAGTAGATAACCCAGCAAAATGAGTTAGGGTCGAATCCCATATGGAGTGGTACATGTTTGAGAATCAGTCAAAAAGTATGAATATGATCAAATCAGTCATAGAAATAGACATTATCGATTAAAAACATAGCTTAAATTAAGGGGTGACTCGAATGTCATATGACAGGGTTTTTTTTGTTTAATATTATCAAATACAACAGAAGCAAATAAAATGAAATACATTAATGAACCGGGTTCTTGGGATGTTATTCGATTATAGACTAATATAGACAAATGGGTAATTGCAATTTTTAGGAAATAACTGAATATTAGTGAGTAAGCTAAGCCATAGAGGGAATAAATTTTCTCTCGAACAATTTACCCCAATCAAGTTGGTTTCTCTCGAACACCAACAGCCAAACAAAATAAGACCAGCCTACACCTTAGTCTATTCACTCTCTCGAGCTGAATATGTGAGACTGAGTTTAGTATTCACTTTCTTGAGCTGAACCCATATCAACCCAATACCCACTGACCATTAATCAATAATCTTAGTTTTAAAACCTCTCTCTCGAGCAAGCCAAAAACACAATGGTAGAACTGCATTTGCGACTACAATTATTTAAATTAAACCACAATTACTGATTAAACTCACTTCTAAACAACATTTAAACTAACAATTAGCAATACCCATAAACTAAATCAGCCCATAATCACATAATCACATAATCACACCCCAAGAATTAGGGTTTTAGCTAAACATCATAAAAAGATAAAAATCGTTACCAAATTGTGTTTCCATCAACTGGGTAAGATTAATTTCGTCCTTACAATGCTCCAAGTTAAAGAATCTCAAATACCCACTTCCAATTTCTCGAAAGTGAAAAACTTCAATTCTCCAAAGCTTAGGAAAAACTGGTCTCAATACTCAGAGTTCTCAAATTCAAATCAACAATCTTTCAATAATAAAAATCTTGATACTAAACTTAATGTTTGAAAATATATTTATAGTCGCCAAACATATGCTGCTAAAGGACATTCAGTACAGTATGTCGAGCTCGGCGATCCGTCCTTTGGTCAGTTGCATCGCCTTTCTGCTTTGGCCTTCCGCTTCCTCAAGTTGTGTAACTTTGGGCGATCCAACACTGCATCACGGAACAACTCGACGATCCGCCGACTGCTCTTTTCTCTCGCCAACTTGGTTTTCTCCTTCAAGGCTTGGCAAATCGGAACTTTAGACGAGATAAGGGCCATTCGGCGACTAGCCAAAGGAACTTGGTGATCACCAGGCTTTCATTTCTTCGTTCTTTCAGCTCACTTTGTTCTTTTTTGCAAATTAGTGTCCATGCTTTGTTCCTCAATCCAAATACTTGGAAATCAAAGGTTTTACATATGTTATTTGCACAAAATAAGCATTTGAGGACACTAAATCATTGTAAATAAACCCTAAATGAGTCCAAATCTCGGACTCATCAACACCCCTAACTTAAACTTTTGCTTGTCCTCAAGTAAAACTCAAATTTAGCAGTTCAAAAAGGATTCCTCAAACGGTGCTACAAAAGACTCAATCATGAATGCACACAACAAGACTCAACTTACTCATGCAAGGATCAATTGTGCACTCAAAGGTTCATGTTGTGACTCACCGTTACTAAAGATTCTCAAGCTCACAATACTTGCTTCAAAGGCAAGTTCAAGCTCAACAAAGGTGCTCAAAAGTCCTCACACAAAGAATGATTCCATATTCACACACTATTCTTCAACAATTTCAAGCTTCAGAATCATATACAACTCTCACACTCACGAAGATAAACACATGCATGACTTCACCCATAGGTTTACCCTTATTTTCTAATCAACACTTGTTTTAGCTCACTAAAGATCAAAAAGGTCTTTTCAAGGCTTGTAACGGGGCTGACTGCAAATGTATGGTCATTTAGGCTCAGTGGCTGCTATCCTCATGAAATGTGGTATGAACATCACTTCCTTTCCTTTTTTTCATCATTCTCATTCATGCTCAAAATTCACCCTATTATTCACTTTCCATGGATTATCGAACACCCAGTTTCTTTTGCAACATTATTTCACAACTTTTCATTCTTTTTCATTTTCCTTCTTCTTTTCTTTTTCTCTCTTTTTTTTGTATGGAGGGGTTCCAACTTTTTCAAAACCATGGGTAAAGGGAAATTTCTTCACACTTCTTAATTTACCTTCTCTTTTCACCACACCCCCAAAGGCCTAAGTTGGCTATTTCAACAAACCACACCTTATGAGGATTAAGGGTGAAGGGATAAAGAAAGGTCACAATTGTATCAAGTTTCTTCCAAGAAAAGGGTAAGGCTCAAAGGGTGTTCAAGCAAAGTTTACACACTCACAAGGTTGGCCACATAAGAGGTATAATATCAAATTGTTTCACTCTTCAATAGTTGCCTAAGATCATTTCAAAAGACTGCATCACTTAGTCAACCGGATCAACGAGACAAATTCTAGGTGTCATCACACATGGTTCACGGTAAGCTCATCACAAAAGGCATTGGCACCAATATTAAACAAGATTGTACACTTTTACTAGTGTGCAATGTTCATCACAAAAGCCTATATTCGATAACCGACTAGTCACAACGAGATTCAAAAAGTTCACATATTGCCTATGCAACTTCGCTTGGCCTCATCGTAGCCGCATATTCATTTTTGTTCGATTGAGAACACTATTCAAGTCATCGGTATTGATCAAGACCGATACTCAAATTCGAACAAGAGCAGCCACATTCAAACACAATCAAGAGGCGACACCAATTTTTTCAAAAGGATCAAAAAGCATTTAAAATTAAAACAAGGAGCCACAAGCTCAAACATCCACAAAAATAGTGCCAACACACAATTTACAACACAAAATCCAATAGATAAACAAAAGTAATAATCACAAGAGGTAGGTATGGAAATACCTAAGCCCACTACAAATAAAAAATAATTTGTCCTCAAATGCAATAAAAAATATCCAAAAATAAATAAAAGTGTGACAAAAATGGAGGTAAAGAGGGGTCCTCTCTAAACAGTCGCTCCGTCTGTCGGGGCATCTGTGCCCGGTGTGACCTCAGCAGTACCAACTCCACTAGACTCAACCAAGGGTGTGTCTGCCAAAGAGGTATGCACAACAACATCTACCATAGCCTCCTCAATCTTTGTAAAGCCCTCATAAGAAGCCTCATCAACAACACTAAGCAGCTCTTTATCCATTTCAGCCTCAGACTCAGCAGCAGCTACCTCCTCAGCTCGAACATCATCTTCGGTGGTAGCCGGAGGCATATCTAGCTCAACTAACAAATTAGGAATCTCCACTATCCTGAAGATCATCGACATGTCGGTGGATTTGAGCTGGTCCATATCTCTCCTCAGCTCAACAATAATGGCTTTTAGAGTCGACACCTCCTTAGTGTCCCCTTGGCCATGCTCGCACACCGCTATCCTCGCCACAAAGGCATAAATAGTAGAACATAAGGGTGTCACAACATCAGCAATGGCCATTTGAATTATGCCCGGAATGGTGGCCTCAAGTCTGGAGGCGCATCTATCAGCAGAATGGGCCAACTACCCCATCCATAGTAAGGCCGCCTGTATGAGTCGAGGTCGGGAAGCAGCAACAGAGGAACTAGCCCTAACAGGCAAATGAGCTGTAGAGGAGCTAGGTGTCATAAAAGGAGTAGATCTCGGTATACCTGAAGTCCCAGGGGCCGGAGTAGGCAAATGTGCCTCTGCAGGTAGTGAATCAGTGTCCACAACCGGGGACGTATCCCCCGGAGCTGCCTTCTTCTTCTCGGCCTCGTCCTTCAAATACTCCACCTCAATCCTGCGGATATCAGTATAGGAGGTTGGTGTCACCTCAACATCAGTCTTCTCATCACGAGGCACCCGAGCTCGTCTGCACAACTCAGTGATCAACACCAGAAAAAGAAAGGGAGGTTTGGTGCTGTCTAGCCCTCGTGGCCATCTCTTGGCCCATAATCATCCTCAAGTTGATACTGCGTCTATCAATACTACAATCGAGACAGGCTGCTTTCATGTGTCGGAGAATAGACTCATTCTGGGATGGCATAATAGTACTGCTGATAAAACCATACCAGTATCTCGCTGCTACATTGAGGTCCTTCTTCTCTATATGAGCTCCTACCTCTAACCATCAAGGGTTGCCATCAGATATCAAAGTGGCTAACCACGTCTTCAGCGTCTCCAACGACTTTGTTTTTATCATATACTGATAGTCATCCTCAATATCTTTGGAGCACTCCAAGACTACATTGATAGCATCACTATCACAATTTACCTTTTTACCCGTTACTTACACATAGTCAATCGGGTTGAATTTGGCTGTCGGTTTCTTCCCTTGTGGTACCAGAGCACTATAGGCACTGTAGAAGTTGCTGACGCAATTTGGAATATAAGGACCTCGGGGTCGGGTGAACAACTGAAAGTTGTGTTTCCTCAGGTAGTTCATGATCTCCGGATATCTATCTATGACGCCATCAGTAGACAGTTTTTTCTCCTCTATAATGGTCCTCGGCCCCTCAGTCTTCAGTTTGTTCATAGACCAGGGATGAGGACCCTGTACCGATGGTGCTAGGACCAAAGCCTTTGCTAGAGTAAAAGAAGTGGTGGTGGCCTGGAGAGTCCTGATCCTAGACAAATCATTCATCCTCTTGGACCGCAGCTCTGCCCTCTGGGCTGCTAGTAGCTCATCATCCTCAGGCTCAAAATTGGTAGCCTTAGGATCTTGGTGCTCAGCCTCACTCTCAGAGGTGGTGAGGTGAGTGGCATAGATGCCATCGTTGTCGAAGTTTGGCTCCGGTGACGCAGGGGCATGAGCCTTGCCTTTTCCCTTTCTTTTCCACTGGTGGTGGGTAGCTTAGTAACCTTTGCCCGGGAACTACATCCTCATTGAATGTGATTCCACCGGCCCTCTTGCGGGGCGGCATGTCTCTACCGTCCACTTTTGGTCTAGCCATATCTACAAAAACACCAAAAATATTTAGCTTCATCTCCATAAAAGTTGCAGAAAAGAGTTGCAGACAGACTCGTCGAACCAGTCGCCGAATCACTTTGGCCAGCCAGATTGGTCTTGCTGAAAGGATTGGCTCAAAATCTCCCGAAAAAATTGGCATGGCGACGATGGGAGGGGCTTTTCGGTGAATTGCCGACAACATTCGGCGAGCAAGGACCAGCCCACCAAAAATTACAGTGCATTTTTAAGGGTTAGGGGCGAATAAAGGGTGATCACAGATGACTTTCGGTGAGTCGCCGAGTGCACTTGGCAAACTCAGCTTTCTCACCGAAAGTTACAGAACCCAAATTCAATTTTAGCATGAAAATAAAGGCGATCATGGGGATTCGGCGAACCGCCGAGTGGTTCGGCGAGCTCGACTTAGCTCGCTAAATGACCCAACGTGCCTACTCTCAACCCCAACTTCCAAAATTCAACCCTGCAACCTCCGAAATCAAAATCAAAGCATACACAAACTCAATTAGGTTAAGACCCATGATATCCATTCCCTCGGGATACTCAGACTTCTCCCGGCATAGCCAAATTTGGCCATTTGACGACTTTAACCCTTGAGAATGACGTCAACCGCTCCATTATTGGGCAAAGCATGTCATTTTGCACAAATGCGGGTTACTCATACTTCACCCAACTAGAGCCAACAACAAATAAGCAGAACCCCACAATTTTGATCAATTTTAAGCACAAAAATTTTGGGAAATCAACGATATGGGTAATTTACGCATGATATTCAAATTAAAATAGGCATTCAAGCACACAATAACAAATCAGAGAGGCCCAACACACATCACTAATATAAAAATAATTTCAAATGAGCAATAATCACTAAATACGAGTTGGGGGTTCGGAAAACCAACCTTTAAAGCCGAATAAATAAGTTGAAATTCTAGGCGGCAAAGATATCCAACTCCAAACACACAATCAACGAGTAATACGTGGGAAAAACACGAAAATACAGAAAAATATAGTGCGGGTCTGAGTTTGGGAAGTTAAAAAGTGAGGGAATGTGAAAGAGTTTGAAAGTTTAAACCTTTGGCCTTTAAAAACCGTCCAGTTCTCGCCAATTTGGCGACATTAATTTTGCTCGCCGACCCACTCGGCAACACACCGAGTGGACACTTACCTCACCGAGTTTTACAGGACCTCCAGTTAATGTGGGGGTTCAAACGGCGGACTAAGTCGCGATCGCCGACCTATTCGGTGACACAACGATTAGCTCATGAGCCCGCCAAATTTTACAGACTATGATCTTAGAATTTCTTAAGACCAACGGCGGTCCAGGTCGGGATTGCCGACCTCTTCGGCACTTCGCCGACTGGACCTTTTTCTCGCCTACCTGTACTTTTCAAACACATCCTACACTTCAACCTGCAAAATCAACACACAATTATTTCTATAACAAAAATAAAGCAATAAAGACTTGGGTTGCCTCCCAAGAAGCGCCTTAGTTACCGTCGCGGCACGACCCAAGTCTCCAATTAGGTTTCAATCTTTGGGTTTGCCTCAATGTCACTAGGCAACCCTTTTCTTGGCTTTGGGCAGAGACAAGACAACACTTGGTCCATTTGGGACTCTAGAAGCTGAATGAACATGGAATGAGAGGTTATCATCTGATTCAGCATCAAGATATTCTCTTTTATCTCTTTAAACACTCTGTCGTGTTCTCCAACTTTGTGATAAATGAGTAAGAGTATCTCCTCAATCTGCCCACCCTCATATTCCTTGGGCTTTCTACTCTTGTGAGGAGGAATACACCTATCTTTCTTCTTGTACATTGCCTCCAATTCCATGACTTTGTTGGCCAATGAATCCAGAAGATTCAACATTTTGGCAAATTCTTGGTCTTTTGTTGTTTGTTAGTTTGTCTCAATCATTCAATGAAGGAGTTGGGTTGTTGTCTCATATTGTAGTGGTGGTAGACTACCCAAAGAAAGTTGGTCAGCCACTCTTCTATGTTCGGGGCCAAGACCACTGTAGAAGCATTCCAGTAGCATCTTATCTGGAATTCCATGAGTTGGGCATTGCTGCAATAGTGCCTTAAATCTTGACCACGACTCATAGATAGTCTCACCCTCCAATTGTTTGAAAATTAGGATACTATCCCTGAGAAGCATCAATCTCAATGAAGGGTGGTCCATCGGATCACTGTTGCTACAAGACATGCTCATCTTTGCTATTTCAGGACAGCAACACGCAAACCAAAACTAAAAGTAAGTGGATTCAACTATGACTAAAAAGAAACAAAATTCAACTTCACGAAAAATTCTCAAACAACAACACACCGCAGCAGCGGCGCCATTTTGATTAATGTTTCAAGGACACTTCATCCAATTCTAATTGTCAACAATCGCTAGTCAGTATATATTACCCAACTAAATGTGTTGGGGGTCGAATCCCACAGGGAGTGGCACGTGTTTGAGAATCAGTCGAAAAGTATGAATATGATCAAATCAGTCATAGGAATAGACATTATTGAATAAAATCATAACTCAAATTAAGGGGTGACACGAATGTCAAATAACAGGGGGTTTTTGGTTTAATATTATCAACTACAGCAGCAACAAATAAAATTAAATACAGTAATGTGACGGGTTGTTGGGATGTGATTCGATTATAGGCTAATATAGATAAATGGGTAATTGTAACTTTTAGGAAATAGATGAATATTAGTGAGTAAGCTAAGCCATAGAGGGAATAAATTTTCTCTTGAACAATTTACCCCAGATCAAGTAGGTTTCTCTCGAACACCAACAAGCAAGCAAAATAGGACCAGCCTACACCTTAGTCTATTCACTCTCTCGAGCTGAATATGTGAGACTAAGTTTAGGATTCACTCTATCGAGCTGAACCCATATCAACCCAAAACCCACTAACCATTAATCAATAATCTTGGTTTTAAAATCTCTCTCAAAAGCTTAGGAAAAACTGGTCTCAATACTCAGAGTTCTCACATTCAAATAAACAATCTTTCAATAATTAAAATCTTGATACTAAACTTAATGTTTGAAAATGTATTTATAGTCACCAAAAATATGCTGCGGAGGGCCATTCGGCGCAGTAAGTTAGGCTCACCAATCAACTCGGCGATCCACCCTTTGGTCAGTTCCATCGCCTTTCTACTTTGGCCTTCAGCTTCCTCAAGTTCTGTAAATTTGGGCGATCCAACACTGCATCGCGGAACCACTCAACGATATGCCGATTGCTCCTTTCTCTCACCAACTTGGTTTTCACCTTCAGGGATTGGCACACTGGAACTTTAGGTGAGATAATGGCCATTCGGTGACTCGCCAAAGGGATTTGGCGATTACCAGGCTTTCATTTCTTCGTTCTTTCAGCTTGCTTTGTTTCTTTTTGCAAATTAGTGTCCATGCTTTGTTCCTCAATCCATATACATGGAAATCAAGGGTTTTACATCAGTTATTTGCACAAAATAAGAATTTGAGGACACTAAATCATTGTAAATAAACCCTAAATGAGTCCAAATCTCAGATTCATCATGTGCTCACATATGTCTTTAGCTAGTGGATCCGCCTAAGCTAAGAGTATGGTTCAACCTTAGGCAAGTAGGACAACCCCTTTTCGGTGTGGGGTGGACACGAGATTCTATGGTAAGCTCATATGGTCTATATCAATTAAGGCCAATATCCCTTTATGATAATATGAACAAGAATATGAAATATGAACTATAGTTACTCAAGAAGCTTTACTTAGTGTGGGTGGAATTATGGGATTTTATTTATGCATTGCACAAGTATGCTTTGAGGGTATTTATGGTATGTTCCTATTATGATATGATGATCTATGAGTTGATTATGCTCATGAGTTATGCTTTTCCATTATCTTCAAAAGGATGCTTTAAACTAGTAAATGACATGCATTCAACTAAAATGTCTCTTTTAGCATGTTTTTATAATTTTGTGCATGACTATCATACTTGGTGCAATTTTGTACTAACCCATATTTTTCTACGTTTTTCTCAAGTGTATGGTCTGGTTCTCAAGGTGGTCCTATTGATGCTAGAGCTTGGATTTGATCATTTCTCCTTGCTCGTGGTGAGTCCTCGTGATTCGAGGACGGGATACTATCATTGTAGTTTCATTCTTGTATTTTCACTTTCGGATTATGTTGTTTTGGGCTGTGACCCTATTTTGACTCAAGTATTGTAATAGATGACTAATTGAGACAAGTTTAGATTTCCTCTTTCCTTTATAAAGATTTTGGGACTTAAATGTGTTTTTACTCTTATTATTCTATTGATTTATATTATGATATGCTAAGTGGCTTACATGGTGCCTTTCGGGGTTCTATGTGCCTTGTTACATCTAGGGGGGTACCCTGGGACGTGACACTTTAAAAAGAAAAAAAGTTAAGAAAATCTCTCAACTGAGAGCAACATTAATTATATTTTATTAATAAAAAAAGTTAATCCAATTGCTCAATTTGGAATGACTGATAACACTCAAATTACATAAAAAACAATTAAATGAATTAGTGATCACTAGCAATATAAATACCCATAAAAAGAGTCGGGGTTGAATCTTAGAGGGAGTAATCTAAAATGATGAATTAAATTTGGAAATTGAAGAATTCAATTAGGAAATTAAATATGCAAACCAATTCATTCTAGCAATTATGAAAAATGGGTGGATCATTCCACCAAATTTAAGAAAGGGATTTTGGAATCAATTATCACAATTCAACTAAAAACAATAGTGTTTAAGCAAGTAAAAGATGATCTAGGGGTGCGGGAGTCGGTATCAACATCAAATAGTGGTGGAAGTCAACATCAAATAGTGGTGGAAGTGCTTGCTCAATAATGGTAGATAAACATGGATAAGTTGGGTAATCTTCAATGACACAAATCTTCTTTCGATCTCAATGCATCATATCATAGAATCTCCTTTCGGTCTCATCCGTGTAGAATACAAATCAACTCAATACCTTACTAAAATCTCTCTTTTAAGCAGATTTTGCAATAAGAATCGAAACTACAATTTTTCTTTTGAGAAAACTACAACAATCAAATCTAATTTGCAAGTATTAAGTTATTTACCTACTTCAATTAATATTTTTCGATCATCAATGGAAGATCTAAGCTAGGATTAAGTTTGCAACCTTAACCCATAATTAACCTCATGCTAAATAGCTCAAATCCATGAATAAATAACAGAAAAATATAGCAAGGCACTAGACCTACTAAATAAAATTAAACACCCAAGTCTAGCAAAATGCACTGAGACTCAAGTGTGGGGCATAGTTTTCTAAGACTTACGCCATAAGCGCCCGACTGTACTCCCTGCCCTAAGAACACCAAGCGCCCAACGATCGAGGCTTACGTAATAGATCTTACACAAATTATGTGTTAAAATATTTAATGAACATTGTTGAACCTCATAATTTTTGAATAAATGAATGATACTTAATAAAAAAATTTATCAATAGAGGTAAGAAGATTGAGAATAACTCAAATAACAAGTTGTAGTATCCCATCTTTACTATTTGGTAACACTGTGAAGGTGATTATTTAGTACATAACATATCTTTTAAAAATAGATAACAAAATTTTACATTTTCACTTATCATTGGTCTTCATGATTTTGTCATGTCTCAGAATTATTATATTTTATTTTAGCTACTTGAAAATAATTTTATTTTTATTCATGATGGAGTGATGTTTGTATTATAATAGTAGTAAGTTTTATTGATTATTTTCTTTGGGGGGGGGGGGGGGTAAATTGTATAGTATTATAAAAAATATTTT
>JAJOOR010037275.1:0-12932 GCA_036250505.1 Solanum acaule | reverse complement strand
TGTTTACTATGTTGTGACTGCTTATATATGTTTCGCTTACTAGAATAGCCGCGTGATCCTACCAGTACACTGTTGTTGTGTACAGATACTGCACTTGCTCTTTTTTTGTTGAGTACATGATATCTTCAGACAGCCGCTAAAATGCCTTATTTAGGAGATAACTGATTGAGACCGAATTCAAGGGTGAGCCAGTTCTTCCAGGCTGCCGCGAGTTCTCATTTTGTTTAGTCCATTTCCTTCGGACTTAGATTAGTTCTTTAGATATTTGTTATGTTTAGCTTTCGGGGTTGTACCCCTTCTTCTTAGATTGTTGATCGTTAGAGTGTTGGTACATTGACTTTCAATTTCTAGGGGTTGTTTTCTTATGTTTGCGTAATCAAGACACAACTTCCAATTCAAGTGTCTACGAGCGCACAATAGTAAAATAACTCAACCAAGGGTTGGGGTCCAGTCCGAAGGGAGTAGGCTTTCTTTCAAATTCAAAGGTTAAGGTTTGATACAGTCTTTTTAACGATATTTCCCCTATACCTTTAGGATTACGGAGTATCTATCAACTTCAAGCCCAAATTCAAGAATAATTACGAAGTAAACAAATAATAGAGTAAAACTTGGGGAATTGACCGGCCAATTGTCAAATTTCACTTCAAAAGGTAAATGTTGATACCAACGGTAGGCCATTTTGTTTTGGGTAGGTCGGACTATCTATAAGATGATTTTCTCTCGAACAATTACCTTTTCTATGACGAATTCTCTCGAACTTCATCACCAATCGAAAGATGCCCAGCCCTTTGCCCTCATCAATCCACTCTCTCTCGAGCTAGATACAAAGGATAGATTCCGTGTTTCACTCTTTCGATCTGAAATTCGGCTAACCCACTACTAAAGATGCTGAGATCGTTACTTTGGTTTTGAACTTCTCTCTCGAGCAAGCTCACAACGCGGAAAGGGTTACACTAAATAATGCAAAATAACTTCAAAATCACCATAACGATCCAGACCCACTTCAAATCAACCTCCCCGTTCGTATTTCAACACTACCCACTTAGCAAAATTCAACAATTAACTTAATGGTCAAAACCCCAAGCGAAGGGTTTTAGCCACTCATATTAAAAATGGAAAGAAAGTCAATACCCATACTTCTTCCCATCAATAAATGCAGCAAATTTAGGGTATTACGGGGAAATAAACTAGAAATTTGATTGATTACAAAATCTTTTTAGAAAATCTCTATCAAAATCACACTCAAACCCTTTTATGGTGTTTTTCTCTCTAATTGCGTCCTTCTCTCTTTATCTGAATGCTCTTTTTCATCTCCAAAAATCAATTTAAACAAGTTTGATGTGTGGCTGCCACGGACCATTCGGAGAGGTAAGTCGGGTGTCGTCGACCTGTCGGCGATGCGCCGAGTGTTCATCATTTCTCCTTCAATTTTCTTTTACTTATTCTTGGTTTGACGACTGTGACTTTAGGCTATTCAGATTTGAGTCGTCGAGCATTTCTGCGAATCACCTTTTTCCTTTTGTTTCGCCCATCTGCATGTGTTCAAATCTTCGTCAGCAACCTTTGGCGATCTTGTTGTCTTCCGCCGAACGTATCAGCGACACGCCAACTTGTTCTATTGTTCGCCTAAAGTATTCTTCGTTTTGCTCCACCTTCTGTAACTTTAGGCGGTATCAAGGTAATTCGGCGATTTGCCGACTAAACTTTCCCATCGTCAACGTGGTTACCTCCTTCAGCACTTGGCGCATTTGACGTTGGGAGTGTCCGAGGCCATTGGCGAATCGCCCAATGGTTTGGGCGATCCTCAATCCTTCTTTTCTTCATTCTTTTGGTTGTCTTGTTCCTTTTTGCTCCATAGTGTCCATGCGTTGTCTCTAATGTTCAAATACCTGAAATTCAAGCATTTACATCATTTATGGCGACAAAATATGCAATTGAGGACACTAATTTTATAAAAAAACAAGCCCTAAACGAGTCTAAATTATGGACTCATCAACACCCACAACTTAAGCATTTGCTTGTCCTCGAGCACACTCAAGTTCAACAGTTCAAAAAAGGATGTCTCGAACAGTGCTACACAAGACTCAATCATGAATGCACACAATCAAGACTGAATTTACTCATGCAAAGATCAAATGTGCACTCAAAGTTTCAAGTTGTGACTCACCAATATCAAAGAATCTCAAGCTCACAATACTTGCTTCAAATACATGTTCAAGCTCAACTAAAGTGTTCAAATGCCCTCACACAAAGAATGATTCCATCTTCCCACATAATGGTTCACAATTTAAAGTTTCGGAATCAACTGCAACGCTCACACTCATAAAGATGAATACAATGCACGATTTCACCCATAGGTTTGCCCGTATTTTCCAATCAACACTTGCTTAAGCTCACTCAAGATCAAAAAGGTCTTTTTACGGCTTGTAATGAGGCTGCGTGCAAAGGTATGGTCATTTAGGCTCAATGGTTATAGTCCTCATGAAATGCGGTGTGAACAACACTTCCTTTCCTTTCCTTCATCATTCTCGTTTGTACTCACAAGTAGTCCCATTATTCACTTCCCATGGATAGTTGGAAACCCCATTTTCTTTGTATTTTCATACACTTTATTTCACACCTTTTTTAATTTTTTTAATTTTTTTTTTAATGAAGGGGTTCCAATCTTTCACAAAATCATGGGTAGAAGGGACTTCTTGTATTTCTTGATTTGCCTTCTCTTTTCACCACACCCCCAACTTAGGCTTTTGGCCTAAGTTGGCTATTCAAACAAAACACAACTTCATGAGGATTATGGGTGATGGATAAAGAAAGGTCATTGTTTTCATCAAGTTTCTTCCAAAGAAAGGTAAGGCTCGAGGGGTCTTCAAAAGCGGTTCACACACTTACAAGGTAGGCCACAAAAGAGGTATATGTCAAATTGGCTCACACTCTTTGAAGTTGCCTAAGATCATATAAAGAGATAACATCACTTAGTTGACTGGACCAACAGGGTAAATTCTAGGATCCATCATCCATAGTTCACAGATAAGATCATCACACTAGGCATTAACAGTAAAAGTCAAACAAGACTCCATACTTTCACTAGTGTGCAACGATCATCACAAGATAGTCGATTTGATCAATGGCTAGTCACAACAAGATGCAAAGAGTTCACATATTATCTATGCAACTTCATTTGGCCTTATTGTAGCCACACATTCATGTTTGTTCGATTAAGAGCACTATTCAAGTCAACGGTATTGATCAAGACCGATACTCAAATTTTCAAGAGAACAACTTCTTTCAACACTAGTACGGGGTTTTTGAAACAAGAACCTTTAAAACAAACAAGAAGAAGGTCACACAACACCCCCAACTTAAATTGTTCACATTGTCCTCAATGTGGGCGGAGAGCAGATAATTACCGAAATTTAATATAAATAACAGCAAGATACAAAAGCAATCTAGTGTGTAAACAAGTAGAGTAGGGTATCGAGAAATCTTCACTAAATGCCCAGTTGGCGAAGCAGTGAAAAGGTCACCGAAAGATTAAGCAAATAGCCTTATGGTAGTCAAATCGCCTTTTGTTCCAGTAGATTGCATTTATGTGTAAGAAAGATCAGCGAGTATGTAGAAGAACGCTGAACCGTTTTGCGAATCGCATAATGAACTTTAGATGCGCTGATTAGGAAGGGCGAGGAAAATTGAGTCGCCGAAACAAATCAGCGATTCGCCAACTAGTAAAGATGTCCCACCGAATGCTCCAGTATCTCAACCCCTTTTTTTGAAAGCCATAAGGCGAACTACATCGTGCTCACCGAAATGATTTGGCGATTCGCCAAGAGTGTTTTGTCTTGTTCATTGAACCCACTCTTGCAATATCAATAAACATTATTTAAAGTAGTAAAACTTGGGTTGCCTCCCAAGAAGAGCCTTAGTTAATGTCGTGGAATGACGTGGAAATGCTTTCAAGCATCTTCCATGTACACCACTTCAATCAGAGAAATCTCCTGGCATTCACCAAAGTATAACTTCAAACGCTGCCCATTCACCTTAAATGCATGTCCTTCTTGCCCTTCAACTTCTATGGCGCCATTTGAGAACACTCGTTTCACTCTAAATGGTCCTGACCACTTCGATTTGAGTTTTCCGGGAAACAACCTCAGTCGGGAGTTGTATAGTAACACCCAATCTACCACCTGACACTCTTTCTTAAGTATTTTAGCATCATGCCATTTCTTTATCTTTTCCTTATAGAGAGTTGAACTTTTGTAAGCTTTAAACCTGAATTCGTCCAACTCATTTAGCTGCTCTACTCTCTTTTGAAGTTTTTGTCCAGTCCAAATTTAGAGCCTTCAATGCCTATATTGCTTTATGCTCCAGCTCGACTGGTAAATGACAAGACTTCCCAAAAACTAACTGATATGGTGACATACCGATTGGAGTTTTGTAGGCAGTATGATACTCCCATAGTGCGTAATCCAACTTTCGAGACCAATCCGTTCTATTTGCATTCACTGTTTTAGCCAAAATGCTTTTGATCTCCCTGTTTGACACTTCAACTTGGCCACTTGTTTGGGGATGGTACGGTGTTGATACTATTTGCTTAACCCCATACTTATTCAAAGCAACTGAGAACCATTTATTACAAAAGTGAGATCCCCCATTGCTAATAATGGCTCTCGGAGTCTCAAACCTTGCAAAAATGTAGCGCTTCAAGAATTGGACGACACTTTTTCCTTCATTGTTTGGAAGGGCGACAACTTCTACCCATTTGGACACATAATCCATGGCCACCAAGATGTATTTGTTCCCAAATTAGCTCACAAATGGGCCCATGAAATCGATCCCCCATACATCAAATAGCTCCACTTCCAAAATGGGTGTCTGAGGCAACTCGTGCCTTTTTGATACACCACATTGCTTTTGACATTGTGGGCACCTCTTAACAAACTCATATGCATGTTTGTATAGAGACGGACAGTAGTACCCACTTTGTAGCACCTTAGCTGCTATCCGAACACCACTATGATTCCGTCTTACCGGCGAAGCATGACACGCATGCATGATCTCCCTAGCCTCATCTTTCGGAACACATCTTCTGATGATGTGGTCAGCACACTCTCTAAACAAATATGGCTCATCCCACATGTATTTCTTAACATCAAACAAGAATTTCTTTTGTTGGTAGAAGTTCAGTTCATCCAGTATTAATCCACATACCAAATAATTTACAAAATCAGCATACCAAGGGGGTTATGCGAGAGTTACTATGAATACATGTTCATTAGGAAAGACATCCTTAATATCGACCTCCAGCTCGTCAGTCTCTCTGCCTTCCAATCATGACAAGTGATTTGCCACTTGATTTTCACAACCCCTTATATCTTTGACTTCAAAATTGAACTCTTGAAATAAAAGCACCCACCTTATTAGTCTCGGTTTGGAGTCTTTCTTTGCCATTAGATAACACAATGCAACATGATCAGAGTGAATAATTACTTTTGTTCCCAGCAAGTATGCGCGAAACTTCTCAAATGCATAAACCACTGCAAGTAGCTCTTGCTCGGTAATTGTGTAGTTATGTTGAGCACTGTTTAAAGTTCTGCTTGCGTAGTAAATGGGATGAAAGAGCTTGTTTCGTTTTTGTCCCAACACTCTGCCCAGTGCCATGCCGCTTGCATCGCATATTACTTCAAATGGCTCTAACCAATCAGGACTAATGATGATTGGAGTGGAAATCAGTTTTTCTTTCAGGCAGTTAAAAGCTATCATACAAGCATCATCAAAGTGAAATTTCACTTCTTTTTCCAAAAGTTTGCATAGAGGAAATGCAATCTTTGAGAAATCTTTGATGAATCTCTTATAAAATCCGGCATGTCCCAAAAAACTCCAAACCCCGTTTACTGAAATCGGTGGCGGTAATTTCTCAATTACTTCGACTTTTACTCTGTCGACTTCTAGCCCCTTTTGTGATACTTTCTGACTAAGCACAATTCCTTAACCATGAAATGACACTTCAAACTCTTCATCGTTGGCCCACACAACCTTAAGGGTTCATTGCTAAACATCAGATGGCTCACACTAGCCACAACCTCGTCAATCATATCATCAGTTGAGATTACATGAATGTCACTGGGGTGTTTCATTGATTTGCACACATCAAAGGTGACTTCATCATCATTAACCCAAAATTTCAACTCCCTACTCTCGACATCCACCAACACTCTCCCAGTTGCCAAAAATGGCCTTCCCAAGATTATAGGAATTTCGGCATTCGTGTCATAGTCGAGTATGACAAAATCGGCCGAAAAGATGAACCTGTCGACCTTAACCAAAATATCATAAAGTATCCGCATCGGATGCTTGATCGATCTGTCAGCCATCAAGAGTCTCATAGTTGTCGCCTGCGGTTCACCCAACCCGAGTTGTTTATAAATAACATAGGGCATTAGATTAATACTTGCTCCTACATCGCATAAGGCTTTTGCAAACTTGAGCATGCCTATGGTACATGGAATGGTGAATGCCCCAGGGTCATCTTTCTTTTCGATCAACTCCTTTGTCATAATCAAACTACAACTATGAGAGACTTCGATCGTCTCAAAATCTAAGCTCCTTTTTTTTGTGACTAACTCCCTCATGAATTTGGCGTAACCGGGCATTTCCAACAATGCTTCAACTAGAGGGAGATTAACTGATAAGGTCTTGAATACCGATAAAAATTTCTTGAATTTTTCATCCTCATTCTTCTTCTTGAGGCGTTGTGGAAATGGAAGATGTAGTTTGGGTAAAGGTTGCTTGACTTTTGGGCATGACTTTTGTTTTTCCACATCATAGTGTAGCCCCATTGTGTTGTATTGTGGGATGGTTATTTCTTCATCCTCCATATCTTTTCTTTCATTTTGTATATGCTCTTCCTCATTTCCCATTAGATCACCTTTTACTTCTTTTCCGCTCCGAGTAACAACGGCCAGCCCTCTGTCTTCATCATCTGCCTCCATCCTTTGTTTCAGTTGCATTTTAAGTAAACCCATTTGACCTTCAAGGATTTTGATTGCATCTGCGTGTGAGTTTACTTTATTGTTCAAGGATGAGAAGTCATCTTTCATCCCTTTCAATAAATCATCTGAGCCTTCAACTTTGTCAAGAATGCGTGTAAGCAAATCATTCACGCGAGGGCTATTTGCACTCCCCTTTGATTTTGGGCTTTCACTTGAATGAGTGTGGTTCTTTACATATTCATCTTCTATTCTCCAGTGCTCATATTTTTCAGACAAATCTTGATGGCACCTCCTTTGCTCGACTTCCTTATGATGGTTTCAACCTTGGTTTCCACCTCGCTGCCAATAGCATGGGTAGAAACCCTCCTCACATATTTTGGAGTTCCAACCTTGATTCTGCCCAGGCTTTGAATAGCTTGAGAATGAACCCTCTTCAACTTTGAACACTCCACATGTTCCTTTTATATGCTCCTGTAGAAGTTCCATTTGGGTCAACATCTTTTTGATGTTTTCATCCCTCTCTTTCTGTTTATCTAGTTGTTCTTGTGTTAATCTAAAATGAAATGGAGAGACGTGATCCTCTATGGTATACCACACTTAGATTTATTCTAGTCATGTCATCTATAAGAAATGAAGTCACCTCAAATGATTGCAACATTATTCCTCCTCGTACCAACTGGTCAGCCACTCATTTATTAACCGAATAAAGACTCCGGTAAAAAGATTAAAGTAACAAATCATTTAGTAGTCTATGGGTTGGGCATTTAAGTAGGAGTTTCTTGAATCTCACCCATGTTTCATGGAGTGTTTCCCCTTCCCTTCGCTTGAAACCTTGAATTTCATCTCTAAGTTTCATCATTCTTGATGGAGGAAAAAATCTTGTGTTAATTACTACAACCAACTCCTCCCATGATGTGATGGAATTATTTGGTAACTCGGTTAACAACTTGTTAGCTTCTCCTTTTAAAGACAACGGGAATAGCCGCAGCCGGATTGACTCTTGCGACACTCCCTTGAATGAGAAAGGACTGCAAACTTCTTACATGTTCATGTGGGTCTTCGTGATCTAGCCCTCCATAAAGTCCCCTCATTTGGAGAAGGTGGATAGTTGTGCTAGTGACTTCAAACATCGCATTTCCATCAGTTAGTGGGATGCAAATTACGCCCCTTCCACCCGACTGATCCAGGTTGTAGACACTATTGATGTCATCAATGCCGTCTTGGTGACCTGCTTGACTGTCATTCATTTCTTCATCACTCATGTTCACTTCTAGGTAGTTCAGCCAATACGTGAACAAAGCAGCCAAAACTAAATCAATTACAACCAATAAATTTGAGATTGTCAAAACTTCGATCAAAGAATTCTAAGTAACACTACTCCCTGGCAGCGGCGCCATTTTGATGTTTGCGTAATCAAGACACAACTTCCAATTCAAGTATCTACGATCATACAATAGTAAAGTAACCCAACCAAGGGTTGGGGTCGAGTCCCAAGGGAGTAGGCTTTCTTTCAAATTCAAAGGTTAAGATTTGTTACAGTCTCTTCAACGATATTTCCCCTATACCTTTAGGATTATGAAGTATCTATCAACTTCAAGCCCAAATTCACGAAAAATTACGAAGTAAACAAATACTAGAGTAAAACTTTGGGAATTGACCAGCCAATTGTCAAATTTCATTTTAGAAGGTAAATGTTGATACCAACGGTAGGTCATTTTGTTTTGGGTAGGTCGGACAATAATCGTTACTTTGGTTTTGAACTTCTCTCTCGAGCAAGCTTACAACACGAAAAGGGTTGCACCAAATAATGCAAAATAACTTCAAATCACCATAACGATCCAGACCCACTTCAAATCAACCTCCCCGTTCGTATTTCAACACTACCCACTTAACAAAATTCAACAATTGGCTTCATGGTCAAAACCCCAAGCGAAGGGTCTTAGCCACTCATATTAAAAATGGAAAGAAAGTGAATACCCATACTTCTTCCCATCAATAAATGCAACAAATTTAGGGTTTTACAGGGAAATAAATTAGAAATTTGATTGATTACAACATCTTTTTAGAAAATCTCTATCAAAATCACACTCAAACACTTTTATGGTGTTTTTCTCTCTAATTGTGTCCTTCTCTCTTTATCTGATTGCTCTCTTTCATATCCAAAAATCAATTTAAACAAGTCTGAAGTATGGTTGCCACATACCATTCGGCGAGGTTAGTCGGGTGTCACTGACCTGTCGGCGATGCGCCGAGTGTTCATCATTTCTTCTTCAATTTTCTTTTACTCATTCTTGGTTTGACGATTGTGACTTTAGGTGATTCAGATTTGAGTCACCGAGCATTTCTGTGAATCACCTTTATCCTTTTGTTTTGTCCATCTGCATGAGTTCAAATCTTCTTCAGCAACCTTTCGCGATTTGGTTGTCTTCCGTTGAAAATATCGATGACATGCCAACTAGTTCTACTCTTCGCCTAAAGTATTCTTCATTTTGCTCCACCTTCTGTAACTTTAGGTGGTATCAAGGTAATTCGGCGATTCGCCGACTAAACTTTCCCATCGCCAATGTGGTTACCTCCTTCAGCACTTGGCGCATTTGACGTTGGGCGAGCCCGAGGCCATTGGCGAATCGCCTAATGGTTTAGGCAATCCTCATGCCTTCTTTCTTCATTCTTTTGGTTGGCTTGTTCCTTTTTGCTCCATAGTATCCATGCGTAATCTCTAACGTTCAAATACCTGAAATACAAGCATTTACATCAGTTATGGTGACAAAATATTCAATTGAGGACACTAATTTTATTAAAAACAAGCCCTAAATGAGTCCAAATTATGGACTCATCATTTTCTGCAATTGTTTAGTAATTATTTTTTTTAAACTTTCAGAGTTTATGTGAACTCCATATTTTCTTAAACATTTAATCCTGCTTCCGTATCCTTAAATGCCTATCTTTTTGTTAAGTTGCTTAGTAGGGTTGTAGTAATGGTTCTCCCACCAGAGGGTTAGTGTGGGTGCCAATCACGACAGTCTGGGTCGTGACAACTATGTTACTAGTGTAACACCAACCATAAAATGAAGAAAAAAATAAGTTTATTTTGGCTGAAAAATAAGTCCTCGACCGGCAAGGTTCCTATCAACCACACCTGGAATAAACTCAGCTAATATCATCAATTCATGTAGAGAAATTGCATCGTGTATGGACCATCGAGACACCATGATATCTATAGACTATAGTTAAGTAACAATTAGTGGTCCGTCAAAGCCATCATGATCTTTGAAAGCATATAAACTAATTATATATAATCATATACGATCGGTCCAATTTCCTTCGGAATATAAAGTCTGATTTAATACATAGTCAACCTTTTAAACTAGTCTAAATATTTCATTTTGAGACTCTTACAAAGTTTTATTCCAATTGAACACACCAATTCCTAGTAAAATGTTTCCATTAGACAATATCGATTCAAATTTTGAAAAATATTTTCTTCTATGTTCGTTCATCTATGAGGTAGTTAAGTAAATAATATAAATATGCCATCTCCTTTAATTATGCGCATTAACCTGAAGTAGAAAATACATGAGACTTTATAACTTATTGAGGCAGTAGACATCAAAATTTTGTGGGACTCCACAAGACTAACCCAATTTTCATTTAGGATTCATGGAAGATGCTCTATCCTAAACTCTAGATCATGCCTATATAGATGGTCATATATTCTCTTGAAGAGAAATATTGAAAAATTGTAACCTAGTCCAGATTTGGACGAAATCTGAGTCAGGTGAGGTCTAGGGAAATCTGGTAATGAATAGGGGATCTAATTGTAAGTTTGATCTCATGAGTGGATAGCTAAGGAGTTAAGAAGCCCTTACGACTTTACGAAATCAAATTCTGGCAAATAGAACTCCGAAAACTGATCTTGGCGTGAAAGGGTAGTTATTGAACGTCAAGGGTTGAAGGTGTGTTGTGAAATGGGGGTCTGTATGGATAAAGTTTTGAAATTTCCGCATCATTTCTATTTACATTATGTTATGATATTCTAAATGGCTTGTGTTAGCCGCTTTCGGTGTCTAGTATGCCATGTTACATCTAGGGTGTACCCCTTGGTCGTGACAAATTTGATATGGTTTGTGATGTACTTGATATCCCCATCTATGTTTCTACCCTAGTTGGAGAGTCAGTTATAGTCACCCATGTGTAACGTGCTTGTCTTATCTTGTTTATGGGTTTTCAGACTTGGGTTGATCTGTTTATTTTGGAAATGAATGACTCTGATATATTCTTATGCATGACTTAGTTGTCTCCCTATTATGTTGTGCCTAATTGTAATGCTAAGTCTGTGACTCTAGAGATCTAAGGTAGGGAAAAGTTAGAGTGGGAAGGGGTGCACAAGCCTAAGCCAGCTAAGGTGATATCCTCTATTTGGGCAAGGAAAGTGGTGGGGCAGGGGTGTTTGGCATATTTGGCTGATATTCGGGATGTTGAGGTTAAGTCTCCCTCTATTGATTCTATTCCTGTAGTGTTTGAATTTACGGAAGTGTTTCCTATCGATTTGCCTTCCATGCCTCCGGATATAAATATAGATTTCTGCATTGACTTGAAATCGGGCCCTCGTCCCATTTTCATCCCTCTGTATCACATGGATCCTGTAGAATTGAGAGAGCTTAAGGCTCAAATCCAGGAGCTTCTTGATAAAGGGTTCATCTGTTCTAGTGCTTCCCTGTGGGTTGCTCCTGTCTTGTTTGATAAGAAAAAGGATGGTAGTATGAGGATGTGCATAGACTACCGGCAGTTGAATAGGGTCACTATTCGAAATAAGTTTCCGTTGCCTCAGATAGATGATCTTTTTGACCAATTGCAAGGTGTGACAGTTTTCTCTAAGATTGATCTAAGGTATGGTTACCATCAGTTAAAGATTAGGCCTGAATATGTACCCAAAACGACATTCAGGACCCGATATGGGCACTATGAGTTTTTACTAATGTCGTTTGGATTGACCAATACGCCTGCAACCTTCATGAATTGGATGAATGGTGTCTTCAAACCATTCCTGGTTTCTTTTGTTATAGTCTTTCTGACACGACCCAGGGGTACCCTTGTAACGACCCGAGAGCACCCCCTAGCCGTTACATGCGTATTCGACCTCTCGGAGGTCTCATACAAGCCTTAGCATTCATTCATCGCATAGATCATAAAAGTCACAAAGAATTTAAAAACTTTCCTTACAAGGAAGACATTTCATTAAAAATAGCAAGCGGAAGACTTTCTAAACTTTATACATGATGTCTCAAAACCATCTAATACTTGAATACAACAATGGGACTAAGCCCATACAAGACTTAAACACAATACTAGAAATACATCAAAATGAACATGTAGGGTGTTGTCCTCGAATCTATGAGGACTCACCAAGTCTTCATCGTCAACACTTAGAAACCTATCAAGTAGCCATGAAATGTCACCATCTCCCAATCCCTACACTTTAGTCAAAAAGGGAAAGAAAGGGGTTAGCACAATTAAGTACTAAGTATGGAGACCATGCAAAAACATGCTTCAACAAACATTTACAAGGAATATATGCTTTTATATCATTTTTGATAAAACCTTCACTTCACAAGTATAAGAGATATAATACAAGTCAACATTCGCATATAAGACCATAGTCAACCATACACATACTCAACATATCCATATCCAACCCATGCTTAACTTTAGAACAATACGTGCCATTTCATTACCATAGGACCTCTACCTAATATAACCTTAAGACACGCTTGAGTGAGACAAGAAGTGACCGCCTATAAAACCTCTTCAAGCACACATAAGTGTTCCTCAAGATTACCTTAGATAAGGACATTTCCTTTACAACATAACATCAATAGACCAACATTCTTTAAGAAACCACTTAGGAGACCTTCAAGCACATAAGGGGACTTTCACATAATAGTC
>JAJOOR010037273.1:0-17168 GCA_036250505.1 Solanum acaule | reverse complement strand
AAATGAAATTATGAAGTCGAAAATATTTTTTAAAAAGAAACTTAAATTTTTTTTTGGGGGGTGGGGGGGTCGAGGGTAGGGGTGTAAAAAAATAAAAAATTGAAATTAGAAATATCTTTTAAAAATAATTTTTAATATTTTTATGGGAGGGGTGGTGGTAGGGGGTGGGGTAAAAATACTGAATTTAAAAACAAACTTTAATTTGGTTTGTTTTGGGGGGTTGGTTTGAGGGTAGGGACCAAATAAATTGATTTTTTCAACAATTTTTTTTTAATAGGAAGTTGGAAGAGAGTTTTGGAAAATATTTTCCTTAAGTTTTAAAGGGAAGTTATTTTCCTTAAATTTAAGGAAAATGAGTTGATTTGTAAAACATTTTCCAAAACATTTAACCCAACCAAACATGAGAAAATTGGAAAACATTTTCCAGAAAATGTTTTCCTTCATACCAAACACACCCTAAGATGAATAATTATATGTAACAACTGAACAAAACATAATGGAGAAATGACATAACTGAAAAATTAAACAGAATCCAATGACCAATTGCTAATCATGAGCATTACATGAATACTGAAGTATATACTGAAAACCTAGTCAAATGCACTAAGAGTTTGACTGTGGGAGTTAGTATTAACCGACATAAAACCACTTGATTTAAACGTGGAGTCCGATGTATATGCTTCATCAAGAGGACCCAATATTCCTTGCTAGGGGGTATAAAGTCATGATTGGCATGATCAGTAAATCTGATGCCAAAAGAGGGGACTTATATTCCTACGAGGGAACGTAGTTCTAGGACTGTGAGGGTACGCTGAACCCTAGTCCAACTATGTGCTAAGTCTACTCCCAACTGAATATGTATAAGACATATTATGACTGAAATACTGAAGTACTGAATAGCTCAAAATATTGATATACAAATCTGAGAATGCAACATTTATATACTGATAATGTAACATTCGAAATATGGAGCATGGTTATCTGTTTAATTAACCTATCAATTGAAATTCATGAACTAAGAGAATCTACACAAACTAGGGTTCTGAGTTTCGTACAAGGAACTAAACAACTATTCCAAGATAACATGATATTTTTATTACGAATACTACAACAACTATCCAACGATTTAGAAACTCTAGGTTTAAACAAGATATGGAGAATCAAGTATCTGACTGAATTCTAGGGACGTAGCGGATTAAAGGAACCCACTAGTGAAATCTCACATACCTAGTGGCGAAATCTACGAAGAAATTCTTCTATTTTGGGGTTGGAACTTGAAGAACACCTTTTGCTTGTTCTTGATTAAATTATAAATAACAATATTATCTACTTGCTAATTTTTAGTTCTTCTGTTATTGAAATACGAATGGTTTAATAAGTAAAAATAATATTGCTATGTTAACAGCTCAAATTAGAAGAGATGGAAATTTCAACTTTTGAGAGAATTTGATGCCAGCACAAATGAAGTCATTGACGGTCCGTGACTTGATCAACGGACCGTAGGTAGGGGCTGTGGGTGGCAACCTAGATTATTCCCAAAGTTCAAGGTCCCAGTAACTTGTTACCGTTCACCAGGAAGGTCTATGGTTCAATGTACGAGACGTTGGAAGGTCTTGTAGGTAAGTCCATGTAACTTGTTACGGTTCACCTAGAACCACCATTCTCCTAAAATCACCTAACTTAGAAAGAAAACAAGAGAAAATAGGCTATAGTTCTCCCAAGAACAAGCAGAGGTCTTCTTCAAGTTCACCCCTGAAATCTGAAGGATTTCTCCATAGTTTTCATCACTAGGGATACGAGATTTCACTAATGGGTTTATTTTACCCATTAGGTCCCTTGAATTCAATAATTTCTTCAATTTATCATAAACTGTTTAGACCTAGGTTGTAACACCCCAGAAAAAAATTTGAACTAAGACTCAAACCATCATTCGTTATGAGTGATGAGTCGACGATATGGACTCATTTAGAGCTTTATTTGGATAGATTTTGTGTACTCAAATGTTTGTTTTGTGCTATTAACTGATGTAAAACCCTTGATTTCCAGGTATTTGGATTGAGGAACAAAGCATTGAAACTAACTTGCAAAAAAGGAACGAAGTGAGTTGAAAGAGCGAAGAAATGAAGACCTAGTGATCTTCGAGTCTTTTTGGCTAGTCGCCAAATGGCCATTACCTCGCCTAAAGTTCAAGAGTGCCAAGCTCTGAAGCAGAAAGTCAATTTGGCGATATAAAGGACCAGTCGGAGTGTCGGCGAGTATTTCCGCGATGCAATAATGGATCGCCTAAAGTTACAGAACTTGAAGATGCTGAAGGCCAAAGCAGAAAGGCGATGAACTTGGTCAAAGGGCGGATCACCGAGTTGATCAGCGAGCCCAACTTACTACGCTGAATGGTCCTTCGCAGCATATTTTTGTCGACTATAAATACATTTTAGAATTTTTTGTTTAAGATAAGTTTTTCATAATAGAGAATTTTTCAGTTTTGGAGTTTGAACTCTGAGTTTTGAGACAAACTTTTCCTTAGCTTTGAAGAATTGAAGTTTTCCATCTTTGAGAAATTGGAAGTAGGTCTTTGAGATTCTTCAATTTGGACTTTTGTAAAGACTAAATTAATCTTACCCAGTTGATGGAAACACAATTTGGTAACGATTTATATATTTTTATGATGTCTAGCTAAAACCCCAATTCTTGGGGTGTGAATATGGGTTGATTTAGCTTATGGGTATTGCTTATTGATAGTTTAAATATTGTTTAGAAGTGATTTCATTCAGTAATTGTAGCCTAATTTAAAAGGTTGTAGTTGCAAATGTTATTCTACCTTTGTGTTTTTGGCTTGCTCGAGAGAGAATTTTTAGAACCAAGATTACTGAATTGATGGTTTATGGGTATTGGGTTGTCATGGGTTTAGCTCGAGAGAGTGAATCCTAAATCCTTTTACACACATTCAGCTCGAGAGAGTGAATCCTAAATCCTTTTACACACATTCAGCTCGAGAGAGTGAATAAACTAAAGCGTAGGCTGTTATTAATTGCTTACTTGTTGGTGTTTAAGAGAAACCAACTTGATGCGTGGTAAATTGTTCCAGAAAAAGTTTATCCCTACTAAAGTCTAGCTTATTCGCTTATTTACAACTATTTACTATCATTTGCAATTACCCATTTCTCTATATTAGGCTATAATCGAATCGCATCCCAAGAACCCATCTCAATATTTGTTACTTCGTGCTATTTGTTGTTGTTGTAGATGATAGTAAAAACCAAACCCCCCTGTTATTTAACATTCGTGCCCCCCCTAATTTGAATTATGTTTGTACTCATAAATGTCTCTTCCTATGATTGACTTGAACATATTCATACCTTACTCTTGAATCTTAAACACGTACCACTTTCTGTGGGATTTCACCCTAACTCATTTAGTTGAGTTATATTACTGACTAACGATCGTTGACACTTAAAATTGGATGAAGTTTCTTGATACGTGAAATTAGTGAGTAGGTTTTTACCAAGGAATTTAAAATTTCTTAAGTGTTAAGGTCACTACATGTAGCACCTTGAGATCCAAGAAGAACTAGAGAGAATTCATTGAACTCATTCCTAAGTTGTTCTATGTTTTGGGTCAACTTCAAACGACCATAACTCTTATTACACGATTATTTAGGTGTTCCATGAGATGTAAAATAAATGGTATTTCAATTATATTTTCAATGCCACCGAGTTTGCTAAGTTTCGATTTTGTATGAGTGAGATATGTCCTTTTGAAATCAAGTTGTCTCGTTAAGAAAAGTTACCCGAAAATAGTGAGGGGTATTTTTGTCTTTTCCTTATCCAATCAGATTTAATTCGTCTTTAATAAGGTTTTAGGGGTATAATATGATTAGGTTCAGTTTTATAATCCTAATATATGCCTAGGTTTTTAGTTGAGAATTCAAGAGGAGAAAAGAGGAAAGGATCAAGACGTTCATCGAAGTTCTTAAGTATTCTTGCGAATTTTCACCATAGGTTTAATCCCTAAGAGGTATGTAAGCTTCCATAGTGTTGGTTTTATTAACCCACATGCCAATCATGTTATTTTCAGCAAAATTTGATTCCTGAAGTTGAAAGATTAGAGTTCTTGATGAGTTCTTGAGAAGTCTTCTAGAAGTTCATCCTAAATCTTGTTGTGTTGGGGTTTTGATGATTTCTTGAGATGAAAGTGAGTGTTTTGAGGGTTGTATCTAATAGATTTGAGTGTACTTATGTTAAGTAATTGAATCCAAGTGATTAGGGAAGAACTCGTTCGATTCTAGGCGAGTTAGGGAGAGAAAACGAGCAAAGAAATTTACCGAGTTTTTTGGGTTGGGGCCTGGCAGGTCGCGACAGCCAGTGAGCCCCAATTTATTCTCTGAAGTTTAGGGGCTGGCGCTCCGTGCCACACAGTGCGCCAGGGTGGCCTACCCCGTCCAGTTTGCAATCGGTTGCTCTGTTTGAGTTCTTTTAAAGTGTACCTTCACTCCCTTTTGATTCTAAACACTCTAAGATTCTTGTAAATGTCTAGAAATCATTCCTAACATGATCATAACCTTGAATTCATAATTCAAATTCAAGGTAGAGTAAAGAGTTACGTTTTGAGAATTCTTTCGAACATTCTAAGAAAGTTCCTCTGAGTCATTTTGAAGAGTCTTCTACAACTTCTAGCAACTTGTTTCAAGACTCGAGCAAGTGAGTATGAGGATGAGGAGAACGTATTCGTGAGTCTACTTTGTCATCATGAGATCCTTCATATCATGAACCATGACTCTTGAATTCATAATTCACATTCAAGAGAGAGTTAATAGTAGATTTCAAGAAAGTCTTTGAGTTCAATTGTGAATCCTTTGAGATCCATCATCTATTTGAGTTAAGTTTTGAGGAAGTAAGTATGAGAATGAAAAGAGTCGTATACACGAGTTCCATATTGTCATGTAGACCCTCGAGTCGAGTCGTTCATGCCCATAAATTCCGTATGAACTCCATAAATTGAGTATCTTTTAGAGGAGTAGTATATTCAAGTTCTACGTCTTGAGTATTGAGTTCCTAACCCTTTAGCGATTATATTCCTAATCATGGAACTATTACATGTTACCCATGAAGTCCTTAAGTGGAGTAGTTCATGCCCATAATTCTGCATGAACCATATGGGTTGAGAAATCTTGAGATCAGGAGTATCATTGAGTCCTTTAGTTGAGTTGTGCATGCCCATAATTCCACATGAACCCTATGAGTTGAGCATTCTTGAAATGATTAGTATCATTGATGTTCTTGAGTTCTGAGTAGCTGAGTTCCAAGTATAAAGTTCTTTGTATGGTTATTGAAAACCTTGAATAAAGTAATTCACGTCCATCATTCGGCATGAACCTTGAACCATATTTTGAGAAGTCTTTCACAACTTTTTCTATACTTGTTTTAAGACTTGAGCACTTGAGTTGATAAAGAGTAGAGTCGAGTTCATTTTCCTTAAAATGATATATGGGAACTAAGTATTCCCAAGAGTAAATGTTTTCATATTTAAAATAGGAGAAACTGAGATTTCCTAAAAGTTTTGAGCAGTTAAGTAACATCTATTTTTAGAGAAAGATTTTTTGTAATAATCTAAAACCACATAAAGAGATATGTTTTTAAAACATATGAGCTGAGTATATTTTGGGAGTAGTATTGAGCACCGATCTGGGGACGAGTTCAGATAACTGAAGTCTCCATAAACCATGTTGCCGACGTGTGTAGAAAGGGTTATACTTTTTAGATGATTCCTTAATACTTTTTAGCATAGACTAGTGCATCCAGTTAGTTGAGAGGTTCTATACCCCGGGAAGGTATAAGATAGTTCTGGCAGAGTGGGCGAGACGCGGTATTATTACATAGCTCATAGTGATGGTTGTCGGTTAGAGAAACTCCTAAAGAGATATTTGTATTTTTATATACACAGAGTTTACTTGTTATTTCATATACAAATAGAGTTTATACTGTATCCTTGCATACAAACTATGTATATTGTATTCTTAAATACATTGTGTTGCTTTCTACTGTTTTAAAAGCTTTCCATATATTGCATCTCTTATTATTCTTTTATATTAGGTTGAGTATCCAGAGTTGAGTATGTCACGACCCAGGGGTACCCCCTAGACGGAACATGGCATACTTGACCCTGAAGCGTGTCTCATTCAAGTCCTTATCATATCATAACATAAGATAATATAAACTACGGGAAAATTTAAAACTTCTTTAAAACCAAACAATCGAAAACATTTTCATAAAGCAAGCGGACGTCTTTACTATTTGTTTGGTTCAAACCATCTATTAAATTCTTGAATAAAAGTCTTGCGACGCAGCCTGTACAAAGTCTAAAGCATAAGGAAATGACATAAAGGAAATATGGGTTTGTCCTCGAAGCTATGAGGACTCACCAATTCTTCAAATCTTCCTGCTTCTTAGGAACCTAGCCTCCAAAGTAACTCAATCTCCGAAATCCTACATTTGATTAGAATGTAGGCAATATGCGTTAGTACAAAATGTACCATTTATGAAAGCTAGCACAACATCATAAGAGCATCTCAAAATGGTTAGTTAACATAATACGTAAGCCTAAGAGATAATAAAATAATCCTAGCATAATCATCATAGTCATAGCATAATCTCCAACATAAGCATCATATAATCACAAGTCGACACAAGCCATAGTTAATGAGCATAAGAGATACATCATAATCACAATAAGCCAAGTCTTCAACATAAGCATCATATAAGTATAATTTGACTCTTAGCCATCTATACCATAATAGAGTCATTCTCAAGTAACCTCAAAAGCATACATGTGCATATCATATATAGCATCCCATAATACTACCCAAGCCAAGTATCCCTTTTTGCCCATCTTAATCATAGTTTATATGCATGGTAAACTCTTAAGCTTCTTTACCATAAGGGCACCATACTCCTAAGTAACCTCAAAGCACACTTGTGCAATGTATGAAAGGCATCCCATACTAACCTTCACACTAAGCATAGCCTTGAAGTCATCCTAGTCATACTCACCCTCCTTAGGCCTCATTATTAGCTTAACTCTCATAACTAAGGGAATCTCTGACCTTTAGTCAACTATAGATAGGAAGGGCAATTATAGCACAATACTCTCTCAAGACTTTTCTTTAATAACCCTAAGTCATACTTGTGCAATGCATGCATAGCTCCCCATAAGACTATTCTTGATAAGTATCACCTTTAGGTCCTCATACTAACATACCACTTTTTGGTTTGGAACCTAGTTCCTCTCATTACTTTAGAACACTATGAGGTACTCTCTTAAGCACATCTTTGTTCATCTCTCTTCAAACCTTGGTACACTATGAGGTACTTACTTAAGCACATCTAAGCATGTCTAAATCCATTTATACTTTGAACAATATGAGATACTCCCTTAATTATGTCTAAGTTACTTCTTCACATAGCCCCTATGAGATACTACCTTAAGCATGTCTAAGTCCACTTATACTCTTGAACACTATGAGGTACTTCACTATGTAAGTCTTAGTTCAATTATGCATTAGAACACTATGAGATGCTTCTTTAAGAATGTCTTAGTTCATTGGATAAGGAGATTGCTACTAGACACCTTGACGCAACTCACGTGAAGGATTCCATCTCATGAGACCTAACTTTGGGAAAACCCACACTCTACTTCGTAAGAGTCCCTCCTTTAACTTGGATAGTCCTCACATCAACTAGGTGTGGTTCTCCTTTCTACTTGGAGACCGGACCCTATCTTGTGTGACACTCCATCTCATCTTCAATATCCACTTAAGGCCAAGCATACACCCCATGATTTACTTGTTAGGCCTTGCTTAACACTCATCTCTCATGGAAGGATATCCTTGACAATCAATACATATTCAAGTGATTCTATCACTTTATACTTTCAAGCATTCATAAGGTAGGTTAGGTGAGTATTGTCCTCTCACCACAATCCAACCTATTAACTTCTATTTTCTTTTAAACTTTACTCTCAAAGCCTTAGAATCAATAGGTAATTATATTAGCTTCACTATAAAGCCCTAACTATTATGATCACAAGCCTTACTCTCAAGGTTTATTTCTTAATCTCTTCTTTATACCTAGGTTCTCAAGGTAATTTGATAACATCTTTCATTACTAGGTAATTCTAGTCACAATTGATCAGTAAGGTTCAAATTCAACTTAACATGCCAAGATTCATCATATACAATAGAGTCTAGTTCAATTCATGATTATATTTTCCTAACTTTGAACAATTACTACACATGATATTGATTTAGGAAGCTCACTCATGAACCTTCAATTCCATCTTTAATGGTATAACCCACAAATATCACATTCATCAACTTAGATTAGGGTTTACCATAGAAATCACATAAATTCATCGTAATATCACAAAACAAAGCTTAATCAATCATAATTGGGTATTATCCACTAGATTGGAATCATACCCAAGCACAACCCTAGCTAGAATTGGGTTTTTGACTTCACAATTGGGGGAAAACTAAGAGGGCTCTATGGGGGAAGAACCCATAGATGAATAAGATCAACACACCTCATTTCAAAGCCCTAATTAAGCTTGAATCAATGGGGGAAATTCGACCTAGGTTGCTGCCCTCTTCTCTTCTCTTCTTCTTCTTTTTCTTCACTTCTAGAGAGAGGATTTTTGGAGAGAATTTTGGGGTCTTAGATGAATGAGTTAATGACTTTGTTTAGGGGTCTATTAGGTATTTATAGGTTGTTAAATAACTAACTGACCGACCTCCCTTAACCCCTAATTAATTACTAGCTGAACCCCCAAACACCTAACTTAAAACTAAACTAACAAAAACTGCTCGGATCTACGCCCCTCCATCCACGGACCGTGGGTGGACCTACTGAGCATGAGGTGTGCAGCTCAAAAATTTCAGGCCACTGCATCCCTTGACCCACGACCCCAACCTATGGGACGTGGGTCCATCTACGGCCGGTAGATGGCATCGGTAGGTCACAAAAATTTGCTGATTTGGGGACTGTTTTTGGGGTCCCCCTCAAAGACCCCTTGGGTGATCCTTGGGGGGTCCTACCTTGACATATAGCCCCTATAACGTCCATTCTAATTATGGGAATCATTTCTTGTGATTTTAATGCTCATACCACACTCCAAAACTCTTACGAGAGGCTCTAGAACTCACTAGTCCGACTTACTAGTTTCTGGGGTGTTACAGAGTACCAAGAGTCGACTGTCTTATTATAGAGTTGAGCCTTATTTCACTGAGTAGAATATCCTATTATTGAGTTTAGTCTTATTTTACTGAGTTGACTATTTTATCTTTGAGTTGAGTATCTTATTCCTGAGTTGAGTTAGTTAAGAAGAGGTAAGTATGTTTCCTTTTTATCAAGTTAAAGCCTATGTTTATGTTTTATAGTTCCCCTTAAATTCTCATACATTCTACATACTGAGACATTTGGACTATATTGCATCATGATGCAGATACATGTATTCAGGATAATCAACAAGTGCTTGTTTCATACAACATACAGTTCGAGTTAGCTATGGTGAGCCGTCTTACTTCAGAGGGTTCCACTTGTACTTTCAGTTATATCATTTGTTAGGATATCGTGGGTCTTGTTCCGACTACCATCTTTGTCATTTAGAGTCTTCATAGATAGACAGTACATTTTCAGAAGTCTATTCATTTATTTTGTTAAATGTTTTAAAGACTTAAGTTTCCCATTTTGGGGTGAGTTGAATATATTATATTATTCAAAGTTTTCTTTTGAATTAGAGCTTTGTATTTAAGTTTCATGAATTTTTATTCAATTTTAAGCTTTGTATGCTTGAGTTAGTCTTCCTCTTGTAGTCAGCAAGGATGAGGGTTCGCTTGGGGACCAGCAATGGTTCTCGAGTGCCTGCCATGTCCAGGGTGTAGGTTCGGGTCGTGACATAGGGTTTATAGATTTTGAAGCTTTATTGTGCTTTTAGATGTTATAGTTCCCATGCTCTAAATAACATGTATCTTGGTGATTTACTGTAATTTGCATGTATAGAATTTAGAACCCTAGATTTTATTGAATATCAGTACTCATGAATCATTCTTTCTAGACAAACCAGTCAAGAAATCATGCTTTAGAATTTGAATGGCATATCTTTAGTATATTTATGTTGCATTCCTAGATAGCATGTCAGTATTTGAGCTACTTAGTGCTTCAGTTAAATTTTAGATTTACATTCCGTTGGCAGTATATTTAGCGCCGAGTTGGACTAGGGTTCAGCGTATCGTCAAAGTCCCATACTAAGTGCGAATGTAGGTTTAGAAGTCCCCTCATGTAACACCTCATATATTTTTAGCTAAGACTCGTACCATTTTTCTTTGTGAGTAGATTTTACCAAGGAATTTAAAATTTCTTAAGTATTAAGGTCAGGTCACTAGATATACCATCTTGAGTTCCAAAAAGAATTAAAGAGAATCCATTCAAGTCATTCCTTAGTTCTTTTATGTTTTGGATCATCTTCTAACGATCATATATTTTAGCACTGATTGAGTTAGGAGACCCGTAAGATATCAAATGAAAGGTCTTGAAATCCTCTTTCCAACGCCGTTGAGTTTGCTGATTTTCAAGCTCGTATGAGGGAGATATGACTGTTTGAAGTCGAGCAGTTCAATTAAGGAAAGTTACTAAAAAATATGAAGGTATTTGGGTCTTTTCCTTACCCAATCATCTTGAAACGAATTGACGCTTAGGATTTTGGAAGAGAATTCATTCAATTCATTCCTAAGTTCTTGTAATATTTGGGGTCAACTTCAAACGACCATAACTTTTAGCACAAGATGAGTTACGAGGCCCATAAGATATCAAATTAAAGGTCTTGGAAGGCTCTTTCCAACACCACCAAGTTTGTTAATTTTTGAGCTTGTATGAGGGAGATACGCCCGTTTGAAGTAGGGCTGTCCAAATAAGGAAAGTTACCCGAAAATATGAGGGCTATTTTGATCTTTTACTTACCCAATCGTATTTAAGCATTTTTTGTAAGGTTTTCGGAGTGTAAACTGATAGGAATCAGTTTTAGTTATTCCCAAAATATGCTTAGGGTTTTTAGATGAGTTCAAGAAGAGAAAAGAGGAGAAAAAGTTCAAAGTACAAATGGCTCATTTAAGAAATTCAAGATTTCGCCAAGATCCTAGTTGTTTGAGGTATGTAAGTTTCCATAGTGTTGGGTTCGTTCACCCAAATGCCAATGATGAGTTATTTTGTGAATCTATCGATAAATATTGACCAATCTAAGTTCTTTTTGAGTTCTTGATAAGTGTTCTTGAAGTTTCTTTCTAAATCTTGTTTTGTTGGGATTTTGATGAGCTCTTGAGATGAAAGTTAGGAGTTTGAGAGTTGTTTTTGAGTAGTTTTTTGTGTACTTTTGTTAGGTATTTGAATCTAAGTAAGTTGGGAAGAAACCATTCGATTCTAGGCGAATTAGAGCCAATAATGGAAAAACAAAAAATCGTCGGATTGTTCTGGGGCAGCGCGGACCAGATGGTCTTGATGGGTCTGGTGCGGCGCCCCAACAGTGCGACAGGAAGTGTTCTCTGAAGTTTGGGGGCTGGCGCCCCGCGGCAGGGTTGCCTTGCCCCACCTTTTTTCTGCTATTTAGCCCATTCAAGTCCTTCTAAAGTATACCGTTACTTTCTATCAATTTTAACTACTCTAAACTACTTCTAGACATTTAGAATCATAACCTTGAATAGTAATTCAAATTCAAGGTAGAATAAAAGTTAAGTCTTGAGAGTTCTTCCGAACATTTTCAGAAATTTCATTTGAGTTTTGAGGAGTCTTCTAAAATTTCTAATAACTTACTTCAAGACTCGAGTAGGTGAGTATAAGAATGAGGGGAATGTTTTCATGAGTCTACATTATCATCGAGATCCTTCATATCATGAATCATAACTCTTGAATTCATAATTCATAATTCAGATTCAAGAAAGAGTTTAGAGTATAGTTCAAGAAATTCTTTAAGTTAAATTGTGAATCCTTTGAGATCAACTATCGATTTGAGCTATGTTTTGAGGAAGTAAGTATGAGAATGAGAGGAGTCGTATACATGGGTTCCATATTGTTATGTAGACCCTTGAGTCGAGTCGTTCATGCCCATAAATATTGCATGAACTCTATAAGTTGAATATCTTTGGGAGAAGTAGTATCTGCAAGTCCTAAGTCTTGAGTATTGAGTTTCTAACCCCTTCTGAGTTTATATTCCTAGTCATGGGACTATTGTGTGTTGAAGGTCCTTGAGTTGAGTTGTTCATGCCCATAAATCCACATGAGCCCTATGAGTTGAACATTCTTGAAATGAGTAGTATCATGAAGTCCTTGAGTTGAGTTATTGATGCCCATAATTCTGAATAAACCCTCTGAGTCGAGCATTCTTTAGATTAGTAGTATCATTGAATTCTACAGTTTTGGAATTGTTGAAGTCCGAGTATTGAGTTCTATGTATGGTTATTGAAAATCATGAATTGAGTCATTCACACCCATAATTCGGCATGAACCCTATTTTGAGAAGTCTTTTACAATCACTTGAAACTTGATTTATTTAAGACTTGAGCACTTCAGTTTGAGAAATAGTAGATTTGAGTTCATTTTTTTAAAATGAATATATGGGAACTAACTATTCCCTAGAGTAAATGTTTTCACATTTAAAAGAGGAGGAAACTTAGATTTCTAAAAGAGTTTTGAGCAGCTTGAGTATCATCTCTTTTAAGAGAAAGATTTTTGAGTAATAATCTCAAAACATAGAAAGAGTTATGTTTTTAAATATATGAGCTAGATATATTTTGGTAGTAGTATTGAGCACCAATATTGGGGAGAGTTCTAACAACTCATAGTCCCCATAAACCATGTAGGTAGAAAAGGTCATACTTTTTAGATGATTCATTAATGCTTTTAGCATAGACTAGTGGATCCACTTAGTAGTAGGTTCTATACCCCGGAAAAGTATAGGACAGTTCTGGCTGCGTGGGCTAAACGTTGCATCATCACATAGCTCATAGTGATGGTTGTCGGTTAAAGAATCTCCCACAGAGTTATAATGTATTTTTATATACAAATTGAGTTATTATTGTATTCTTTAATACATTAAGTTTCTCTCTATTGTTTTACAAGCTTTCCATATATTGCATTTTTTATTGTTGCTTTATCCTATAGTATCTAGAGTTGAACCATGTTTCATAGAGTTAAGTATCTTATTGTTGAGTTTAGGCTTATTTCTCTGAGTTGAGTTGAACTATGTTTTAGCGCGTTGAGTATCTTTTTATTGAGTTGAGCCCTATTTTCTCTAAGTTGAGAAGAGGTAAGTATGTTTCTTTTCCATAAGTTCAAGCTTATGTTTATGCTTTAGAATTCCCCTTACATGTTTGTACATTCCACGTACTGAACCATTTTGCCTGCATCATTTCATGATGCAGATACATGTATTCAGAATCATCAACAGGCGTTTCGTTGGGGTTATGAGATATTGCAGTCAGTTTTGGTGAGCCTTAATATATTTCGAGGGACTTTACCTTTATCTTACAATTAGTAGTTTTGAGATGTCGTGGGTCATGTCCCGATAACCTTTTGTGATAGTAGAGGCTTCATAGATAGACAAAGTTTAGGAGTTTCTGTCTGTACTTTTATTTTGCATATTCTACATACATTTAAAAAGGTTGAGTATTTGAGTTTATTGAAATTAATTTAGTTTTAAGCTTTTGTTTGCTTGAGCTAGTCTTCCGCTTGTAGCCAGCCAAGATGAGGGTTCGCTTGGGGACAAGCATTGGTTCACGAGTCCCGGCCACGTCCAGGGTGTTGGATCGGGTCGTGACAAACTTGGTATCAGAGCATAGAGTTAAAGTATCCTAGGGTATCTATGAAGTAATGTTGGTAGGATCTTATTTATGGTTATGAGGGCCCTACTTCTATAAATGAGGGACTACAAACATTTGAGAAAAGTTTCCAATCTTTCATACTCTTAATTGTGCAATAGAGTTATGTCATAGATATTTATTCTAACTCGTGCATTCTCATATCCATTCGACTACCCTCCATACTAAAGGTGGTTGAAAAGCAAAGTTAGTTCTTTAATGAGGAGTTACTCTTAGCAAAAATCTTGAGGAAGTCATTAGACTGCAGAAGGGCTTAACAGAAGCATTTGAGTGAGTTAAGTATTAAGTTTGAGGAAATTCACTCATATTCATATGAATTGTGCATTTGAGCTAAAAGAGAGTTGTACTCTCTTGTTTAACACATGTTTCAGCTGAGATCCTTTTGAGAGAGAATGTTTCGATCTTGGGTAGTATATCACCTTAAAAGATTGTATGAATTACGAGGTTATGAGCAGTAGTAGTAAAGAATGCCCTTAGGTTAAGAGAAAATCATGTAGCGGTATAGAAATCTATTAAAGGGAGATAGTGATGGGGGAGATTATATTCTAGCTATCATGCACCCAGTCAGTTATAAATGATGAGTTCCCTTATTAGTCAAATAAGGAATAATAAGGTTTTAGAGTGTTTGTGATAAGAGGAAGAGTTTCTAGTCAAGATGAGACATAATATATTTTAACTTGAATAGAGTTGATGCCGATGTGCCATCATGTTAGAATACTCTAAAAATATGTGTTGAATAGAAGCACAGAGTATTCATGAGGTGATACCTCAAAGCTAGGCTTATGTTTTTGAAAGGGGGAACCCCATGATATTCAGAGACTTATAGAACTAATTAAGTAATTATGTGAAGTAGTACTTAAGTTGTGAAATGAAGTGTGACGGTAATTTGTGAGTGTAGAGAGTAAGAGGTAAGGATTGACTACTTGTCATAAGGTCCTGGTTGATGAGAGTTTCTTAATTTGTATCAAGTAATTGTACGTTAGTATAGTAAGCAAGAAATGATATTGATATTCGGGTTTAGTAATAAACATTACGCTTGAATTAGAGACAAGTGTCATGATCAAAAGAAAGGCAACATGAGGAGGATTATGTTAATCTTGAGATTTGATCTAGAAGACTGGACATAGAGTAAATGAGGAATATAGATATTAGCTGCAATAAATATGAGTGGTATAAGTGAGACCCTAACCTTTAGATAAGGGTTGTGAAGTGTGACTAAGTCACAAGAGTATCAAGAGAATGTAGAGGTGTACTGAGATGGTTGATGAGTCTACGATCCAGTGTGACAAGCCCTGAAAGAGAAAATCAATTTGGCGGGCGAAAGGAGCAGTCGGCGTGTCATCGAGTCATTCCACGATGTAGTGTTAGATCGCCCAAAGTTACAGAACTTGAGGATGCTGAAGGCCAAAGCAAAAAGGAGATGGAACTGACCAAAGGGTGGATCGCCGAGTTGATCAGCGAGCCCGATTTACAGCGTCAAATGGCCCTTCGCAGCATATTCTTGGTGATTATAAATACATTTTCAAACATTAATCTTTAGAGCTTTTTATCATAAGTTTTATCATATTTCTGGAATTAGTTTGAACTCCGAATTTTGAGACATGTTTTCCTTAGCTTTGAAGAATTGATGTTTTCCATTTTTGAGAAATTGGAAGTGGGTCTTTGAGATTCTTCAATTTGGACCTTTGTAAATAAGAAATTAATCTTACCTAGTTGATGGAAATAGAATTTGATAAAGATTTTTATCTTTTTATGATGTCTAGCTATAACCCCAATTCTTGGGGTGTGATTATATGATTATGCCCTGATTTATCTTATAGGTATGCTAATTGTTAGTTTAAATGTTGTTTTGAAGTGATTAAAATCATTAATTGTGGTTAAAATTAAAGGATTGTAGTTGCAAATGTAGTTCTAACTTTGTGTTTTGGACTTAGTCGAGAGAGAGGGGTTTTAAAACAAAGATTATTGATTGATAGTCTGTGGGTATTGGGTTGTCATGGGTTCAGCTCGAGATAGTGAATCCTAAACCCTTTTCCACACATTCTGCTCGAGGGAGTGAATGGACTAAGGCATAGGTTGCTCTTATGTGCTTGCTTGTTGGTATTCGAGAGAAACTGACTTGATTCAGGGTAAATTGTTCGAGAGAAAGTTTATCTCCTCTATAGTCTAGCCTATTCACTAATTTACAGCTAGTTTAACAGTTGCAATTTCCCATTGTGTACATTAGCCTATAATCGAATGACATCCCAAGAACCCGTCTCATTATTGTTATTTCGTAGTATTTGTTGCTCATGTGGTTGATAATTACCATCAGAAGCCCCTGTTATTTGACACTCATGTTAACCCCTTAATTTGAATTATGTTTTTATTCGTAAATGTCTATTCCTATGATTGACTTGAACATATTTGTACTTTAGTCTTGAATCTTTAACACGTACCAATCCCTGTGGGATTCGATCCAAAAATTATTTCATTGGGTTATTATACATACTAGCGATCGTTGACACTCCGAATTAGGTAAAGTATCCTTGAAATGTTAATCAAAATGGCGCCGCTGTCGGGGAGTGGCGGTGGTTAAGATTCATTGGTTAAGTTGAATTTTGTTCTTCTTAGTTATAGTTAAATCTACTTATTTGTAGTTTTGGTTTGCTTGTTTGTCTTTTGAAACAGAGAGTATGAGTGTGAACGGAAGCAATGGTAGCCAAGTGGGCCACCAAGATGACATCGGCAACCTCAATGATGTCAATGAGCCGAATGCTAATGACCATAATGCATATTGTCATTTAGTTGAAAACATGCTATTCCAAGTTAGCAGCCATAATGCATATTCAAGGAACATTTAGCCAATCGACATTACAAGGTAAAGAGACATTCATGATCTTGACAAGAGCCATAACCTACACCTTACATATTTGAGTTCCATTTACAATACCATCATAAGACAACACCCATGCCCCCTCCCCCCTTTCAATTTCACTTGTGCAATGTACATATGAAGTCCCATACCCCCATATACTAACTAAAGTGAAACGACCTCAAAATGCCCGAAAATGTGCTTCGAAAACACCTATAATTGTAATTTCCATATATCTTAAAATCCGTGCATGATTTCGGAAATTCGACTTCATATTCTTATTCGTGGGGTCAAATTGAGTAGGAAATGGGTCTAACCCGAATTTTAGAACAATCGTATCAAAATTCAAAAATCGCAAAAAATGCAATTTTCAGGGTCAACTTTAAAGGGGCATAT
>JAJOOR010037272.1:0-15801 GCA_036250505.1 Solanum acaule | reverse complement strand
CAATATAGAACAATACATAAATCAATAGCCCATAACAATCTACACATTAATATCACATTATTAGCTCATAATCAATAGACCCACTTTAGACCCAAAAATTAGGATTTCAAGATATGCAAGGGTTCATGGGGTTTTTGATCTTAAAACCATCAATACTAACATAAATCATCATTTGAAATACTTTCATGCAAGAACCCAAGCCTAGAATTGGAATTGGGGTTTTTAGTGTTTTTGAAAAAAACATTAACATCACTTTGATTTGGCTCTTTGATTGAAAGGAGAATCAAAGATAAAATCCCCATATCTTTGTGATTAATTTCCTTGGGAATTGAAGAGAAATTTGTACGAACCCATCCCCTAGCTTGAAGCTTCATCAATGTCTTCCATGGAGTTCTAGAGAGAAAATTTATTTGGCTGGGAAGGTTCAATTGATAATGAGGTCTAATTCTAGGTCCTGGGGTTTTAATCAACTTAAAATACCCTAAAATAGGTAGAATAACCGTTTATAATAATTCCCCAAAGTACCCAAATTACCCCTCACTTAGTTGGACCATTTAAACAAGTCAAACTAGAGTTTTATTTTTGCAGATTTCGTCGGGAAACAAGTTCGCGACGCGGAGGTGTTCTCACAAGTTTCTGCAAATTAAATTTCATGACAGTAGAGTCTGAGACACGTCCGCGACACGGACCAAACTTTTGGCCCTTGGTGGAGATAGTCCGCGACGCGGACATGCTCCCTCCAAGAACAACTTCAAGCTGCCTTGGCAGCTTGTTTGGCCAAGGGTTGGGGTCCTCCTCGGGGACTCTTAGGGTGGTCCCGGGGAGTCGTACCCAAATGTTTTGACCCTAAAAATATTTATTAAGACACTAGGGTCACCTCCACTGATTTTAGACTCCAAACAAGACATAAAAACATGAACAACATACTAGAACACAGCAATACGTAAAAGACTAGTTTCCGAACGTCTTGGTCGTCCCGTGACGTTTGACTTCCAAACTCTTTAAAACTGACTAAAAAAAGGCTATTCTTCATTATTTTAACAAGTTATTAATGCATAAAACCCATGTGAGGCTCTACTTTATCCTACTTCATTTTGAGGGGCGTTACAATCACAAAGAACCTCATTTTGGTACTTCCCAATTTTGAGCTTGATGAACACTTGTCTATGAACCCTCAATTCTCCACTCACTCAACCATTGAAGCTTGTTGTCACGACCCAGGGGTACCCCAAGATGTAACAAGGTGTACAAGACTCCAAGAAGTCTCATACAAGCCCCTTAGCATATCATAGAATAAAATAATAGAAAAGTGCAAAAAATTTAGACATTTTTCCAATACAATCAAAGCCTCATGACAAGAAGCGGAAGTCTTTAACATTGTTTCAAACTATCTAACACTTGAATAGTCTTACGTCACAACCCATACAATAGTTCTAATATAAAAGAAAGACATAAAAGGAAAGGTGGTAAAATCCTCGATGCTATGAGGACTCACCAAATCTTCACTCCTTACTCTACTATGAACCTAGCCACAGGGATGAAAGTCAATATCGCCGGACCCTACATTTGATAAGAATGTAGGCAAGAGTATGCGTTAGTACAATAATGTACTAAATATGATGGCTGGCATAAATCATCAACATAAGTATAATATAGGAGTTAGTCAACATAAGACATATACATTAATCATAAGACATAGGCTATAAGCATAGGAGACATTAACATAGGTCATAAGCATAAGAGATAACAACATAGTCATAGGCATGATCAATATGTCTAGATCAACATTATATACGAAAAACACTTCATAAGTAACCTCAAGGCATGCTTGTGCAATGCATAGATAAGACCATATAAATCTCACCATACTAAGCAAACCACTTTAGGTCATCACTCATATTCATCTTATTTTATTCTCATCTTTAGCTTATCTTTCATGGATAAGGGAAATCACCTCTAGTCATACACATTATGGAAGACCTTTCAAGCTGCAATCCACATTAGTCATTCCTCATAGCATAATTCTCAGTACTCTTGCTTTACTTTCAAACATGGGGACTCACCTCTCTATATCTACGATAAAGGATAATGGGTATTCATTCACCTCTTGCATTACTTGTATAGTCATAGGTATTCGCCTCCATGACCATTTTAGGGAACTGTAGGTATTCGCCTCCATGCCCTACATGATATGATATAGGTAATCGCCTCCACATCATTTTACAAGGATCATATGTACTCACCTCCATATCTTACATCACATAAAGTAGGTATTCTCCTCCACATCATTTCATAAGGATCATAGGTATTCGCCTCCATGATCGTCAATAAAAGCTAATTGGTAATTACATCTGGCCTTGCATTAGGAGTTATAGATTAAGGGTAGTCACCTCACATTCCTCATAACATGACATGGGTAAACACCTCATGTTTACCATCTCTTTTTTACTAACTTAGGAAGATGGGAACTCACCTCACATCCTACTCATATGAAGGCCTTGGGGAATGACCTAAAACCTCATGTCATTTTATAGTCCTTTGACTTAGATTCATTTTAGGTGAGCAAGCCTTTCAGCCTAGAATCATTCTATGTGAGAAAACCTTTCACATCATGTTCATTATGTTTTCATGAGAATGGCCTTTCAATCAACACAACAACAACAATATCATAGTCATTAACACTTCACTCTCAAAGTGTTCCTAAATCATTTACATAGATTCTATGAGAACATGCATAATCTCATACCTTCATAATATAGGTCATGTGGGTGAAATCCTTCCACAACAATAGCATATACAAGTCAACAAACATAAGCTTTACTCTCAAGCCCTACTAGTTATAACTCATCATATTATCTTTACTCTAAATGCCCTAACAATTAGCATTCATCATTCATGCCCTAATCTCAAGACATTCTAATCACATGCTTCATTCTTAAGAAATTCTAATCATGATTCATCATATGTACTTTATTCTAATTCAATTCATGTCTACAAGATTTACTCTTAAGAAATTCATATCTATATGCTTCTATCTCAAGCAACCTATAATGTAGTTCATCAATCCTAGAAGATCACATCTAAACCCTCAATTTCCCCTTTCATGGCATAAAACCCAACTATATCAAATTCACCTTAGATTCATAGGTTAATCATTGTCACATGTATAATCATACTAAAATCATGCATTTACATCATTAACAACCATAAACAATCATAATCTACTTATTTGAGAGAGAATTGGATTTATTTTGGGATGTTGAAGTGATGACTTAGAATGACTTAATTTAGGGGTCTAAAGCCTTATATATGTGATCTAGATTAGGGTCAAACGACACCACTTAATCCTAATTAAAACCGGAAAAATGCAAAGTACCCCTACACTTAACTGCCCAACTGCCCCATTTTGTCCCATCTATGAGATCATACTGACGGGCCATGGCTGGACCCACGGTCTGTGCTGGTCAACCATGGTTTGGGTACTGTAGTTTGGCAACAAAGGCTTGGATCCACGTACCCCTACCACGAGGCGTGGACTCATCCACGGGACGTGGGTCCAACTGTGGTTACTTCATTAGGTAATTTTTCTTAGGCAGTTTCTCTAGGGTTATCATTCACGAGGCATCCCAAGGAGTGTGGATCCAAGGGGCATGGATACTCCTCGTGGGTGACACCTTGATGCTCTAACATGCTAAACCCTCTATTTAAGGTTGGGGTGTTACAATATCCCCCATTGGGATCATTCGTCCTCGAATGACATTCTAGGCACTTCTTAAGGGCAACGACTCAAGACTAGCAACCCATCATGCACGCAACACCTCTAAATGCACACAACCAAATAGGAATCATCAACTCTAAGCTAAACATGCTCGATGCATCACAAGGAAGGTAGTAACTACTTCTAACAACCCTAAATGCATGAAATTCTAACATTTCTCATATTCAAGGAAGAACTACCATCTCCAATGCTAAAATCTTGCTCAACACAATTTCATGGAGCCTATATGCAATCTATACACATAACATACATTCAAGGCGGACTCTCTCAACTCCAAGCTAGGACATGTTCATCAATTCATCTCATAAAGTATATAGGCAAATCATACTAAATGCACTACCACATGAGGAAAAATCAATCATGCAAACTCGTTTTCTTTCAAAACACAAGTTTTTCATGAACACGCATAACATAAGGAAATTATGAAAACATCAAAAACACACATGACTTCATACAAAGAGCAAATCAAGAGGAACTCATCACTCCCCCACCCTCCTAAGGGATATATGAATGTCGGATCTCTAACACACAAAGACCTAGAGACATTGAAACCGGATGCACCGATGACCACTCATTAGGCAACCTAGCTCATAAGCACCCTTATCCCCACATTTCAAGATCTAACATGGGCCTACAAAACAGGGAACAAGCTTCCCAAACTCATTACATCTTTCTAAGGTGAGAATTTCAAATAAACCCACATCATGAACATTAGAACACTCACAACCTTGCTATCTAAGCACATCATCTCCCCCTTGGGAGTAAGCCTATACGGACTTTCTAAGCACTAGTTCTTTCAATTCCAAGGTCGGAGCAAGTCATCACTAAGCTTCCACATCCATCACACAATATTATTCTAAACTATGGTGAATTACACTATTACCGTTTAGAGGAGCCTATACACTTACCACATCTAGGCTTTACTTAAACACCTTACTCATCAAATCTTTTAACATACCCCAAAACTCATAATGACTATGTCGGGTTCTATCATTACTAAGACATAATCCTAATGCAACACATTCATACTAAAGACAACATCAAAGTCTAGCATATCAAGTCTATCAAGTCACTTAAGATAGAGCTACACTGGAATCTAATAAAGCATAAAACACATACCGGGAGCAACATTCAGATGACACTCTTGTTCACCTCTACCTTGGAGAGCATTGAACCTATTTTTCTTTGGAGCATTCACACCCGGACCAATTGGACCGGATGAAGGGTAGGGTAAAGACCTAGGACGACTATCCCCTTTATTTCTAGCAACTGTAGGGCAATGCCTTTTCTTGTGGCCCAACTCACCATAATCGAAACAAACATTAGAACCTACTAGGCATTTACCCGTATGCCTTGTATCACACTTACTACACCCTAGCAACAAAACCCCACTACTATCTCTTTGAGGCTTATGGTTAAACATTCTTTCTTGGTTGAACTTAGGAGTGTTTGAGGAACCTTTCCCGGGGAACTTTTGTCTTGATTTAGGGAGACCATGTCCATCGTACTTGCATGAGAGGGATCATCATAGTCTATTCTAGACCTCTTTTTCTTCCTAGATTCTTCCTTGAGTTTCCCTTCCTCAATTTGGTGAGCATACACCATAAGATGTGAGATATCCATATCTTGAAGGAGCATTTCCATACTTCATTCTTTTTCTACCATGGTGGACACGCCCGACATAAACTTACTCATCTTAGCCCTTGAGTCCACCACCATAGATGGAGCATACTTGGAGAGTTGGGTGAACTTGACAGAATACTCCTTAACACTCATATTTCCTTGATGAAGGTTAATGAACTCTTGCACCTTTGCTTCCTTCAACTCAAGAGGAAAGAACCTATCAAGAAATGTCAATTTAAATAATTCCCACTCTACGGGACCCGCTCCTACAGGTCTCTCTCCCTTCTATTGTACGTACAACACTTGAGCAATATCCCTCAATTGGTAAGAAGCTAACACTGCCTTCTCTACCGGAGTCACTCCAATAATAGCAAGTACCTTATAGATCTCATCTATAAACCCTTGAGGATCTTCCTCAACTTTGGAGCCATAAAATTCCGAAGGATTCATCCTCATAAAATCCCTCACTCTTGACGCCGTCATACCCACATTTGGGTTCACGGGGAATACCACCTCTCTATCGGCTTGGGCCGCCATGGCTTGAGCCAACACTTGAAGAGTGAACCTAAATTCTGCATTAGTCACATTCTCACCTATAGGGTCAATTGGAGCTTGAAGAGGAGCTTAGAGAGGGACTTCTTGCTCCACATTGTCTTCCTCATTTCTTCTAGCATTAGCCCTCCTAGTAGTTATAACCTGAAAACCATCGGGCACGGATTAAGAGAAATACCTAATAGAGTCAAACTCTATGGCACAACTTAGAGAACGAAGAAGTGAAGGTTCTTAAGCATCCAATAGCCTCTCATTCATAATTGTGGCTCACTTCACACTTACGAACAAGACTCTACTAGACGTGGTTTGACACATCCTAGTACCACTATAAACCTTGTGCATTGAAAACCAAGTTTGTCACGACCCAGGAATACCCATGAGATGTAACAAGGTGTACAAGGCTCTGAGAAGTCTCATACAAGCCCCTTAGCCTATCATAGCATAAGATAATAGAAAAATGCAGAAATTTAAAACATTTTTCCAATAAAATCAAAGTCTCATGAATGAAGCAGAAGCCTTTAACATTGTCTCAACCCATCTAATACTTGAATAGTCTTGGGTCACAATACATACAATAGTTCTAACATAAAAGAAAGACATAAAAGGAAAGGTGGTCAAATCCTTTATTATACGAGGACTCACCAAATCTTCACTCCTTGCTCTACTATGAACCTAGCCATGAGGATGGAAGGCAATATCACTGAACCCTACATTTGATAAGAATGTAGGCAAGAGTATGTGTTAGTACAAAAATATATTACTATGTCACGATCCGAGAGCACCCCCAAGTGGTAACATGGCGTACTCGACCTCTCGAAGGTCTTATACAAGCCCTTAGCATTCATAGAATTCAATATATAGAAAATAGTAAAGAATTAAAACCTTTTTAATCCAAAACATAAGATTCAAAGGTCAATATCTTTAAAAATCTTTATACGCAAGCGGAAGACTAGTCTCACATGGCCATCCTTAGACAAACATACAAGATAGGGTCACGACCCTTAACAATCAAAAAAAGTACTAAAGTCTATTACAGGTCTTAAAACATGAAAACTATGATCGTGAAATCCTTGTCCTCGACATATGAGGACTTGCCAAAAGATCTTGAGAGAACTCTAGTCCCAAGCTCCCAACTCAAAGCTAGCTCAGTCACTTCCCCGCACCTACACTTTGTAGAAAATAGAGGGAAATATGGATTAGCACAATTAAGGACTAAGTGTGATGACCATGCAAAAACATGCTTTTAAACGGACGTTTTAGTTGGAAACCCATGCATATGCTATTTTTGAGAAATTTACAAGTCATGAACAAATAAGGCATAGTTTACATCACAACCAACTTATAAAGCATTTACTTCACATTTATACTTCATCTCAAGCAATGATGCTTCACAAGTATCAATATGCAACTCCTACACAAGTATACTAAGTAACATACAAGCTAACATCCTAGAATCTCTATCTAGAGTTAACCTAAGGCACACTTGAGTAAGACATGAAGTGGCCTCCCATACAACCTCATTCATACACACCTAAGTGTTCCTCAAGGCTACTATAGACAAAAACCATTACATTTCAACATAACATGCTAAGTAGTTCATTTCCTTAATATACGAGAGACATACTATATATTATAAGGATAACAAGTCAACAATATTCTTTAGAGTCATTTAGGATACATTCCTGCATATAGAGGACTTTCACATATTAGCTATTAAGGCTTAGGGAACTCACTTTAGTATCTTTAAAGACTACTCGTGCCATGTGTAGATAGCATCCCATACTATTACCTACACGTTGCAGAATGTAACACCCCTCAAAATGAAATAGGATAATTAGAGCTTCACATGCCTGTTAGTAGTTGATAAACTTGTATAAATGTTTGAAAATAAATTTATATTTAGCTGAGTTTGAAGTCAAACGTCAAAGAGACATTCAAGACGTTCGAAAACTAGTCGTTTGCATGTTAGTGTGATCTAGTGTGTCTTGCATGTTTTATGTTGTCCCGATTCTTGGTTGGGGTGTTTAGGGGTTAAACGTCAAGGCACAACTCCCCAAGGACCACCCTAAGGGTCCTTGAGGAGGACCCCAAGTCTAACCTCGAGACCCCCCCTTGAATCAAGAGAGTTGGCCAAAATGTGGTGACCTACGGAAGGGGTTCACGCCCCGTAGGTCCATCGGTTCGTGGATGGCCTCCGTAGGTTAGGCCCCAAATGGCCACTCTCTGACTAAAACCACAGACAGCTAGTACAGCTCATGAATCCATCAATGGTCCGTGGTTTGGTCCACGGGGAGTGGAATGGATCCGTGGATCACCACCAAGGTGAGGAAGCAAAATTGCCAAGGCAGCATAGGGGGTCTGTTTTGGGGGCTTGGTTCTAAGTTATTTTGTGACTTAGCTTAGGGTCTTGCTAGCCTATTAAAGTGATTAATCAACTAACTAACCAACCCCATAAAAACTTAATTAACTAAACAACTTAACTCCAAATCACCAACCTACAACTAGAGGGCTGGAAATTGGCAGCACCTACGAAACCCCTATCCACGAACCGTTGGTGGGTTCACCTGGTGTGGACTGCCTTCGTTGTTAGTGACTAGGGCTTCCCTATTGCATGGAACCAAGTCAAGTTGTAGGCCTGATCCACGACCTCACTCCACGGGACGTGGATCAATTGACGCCTCGTCAATGGCCTTCGTGGGTCAAGCTGTTTTTTACAGCTTTTGGCCAAAGGTTGGCTCCTCCTCAAGGACCCCTTGGATGGTCCTTGGGGGCTCGTACCCGGTCATTTGGACCCTAAACATGTCCATCTATGAATAAGAGTCACTCCTATGGGTTTTAGACCACAAACAACACACCAAACACCACAACAAGACACTAGCACCCACACTAGCACCAAAGACTAGTTTCTGGACGTCATGGTCGTTTCTTCACGTTTGAACTGTAAAGTCACCAACCTAACTTCAATAGCCATTATTCATCATTTAAACATGTTTCCAACCATAAACTAACATGTGACGCTCTAGGTCAACCTACTAGATTCAGTCAAGCCTTAGCTAGGTCTTACTAGTTTCCTACGGGTGTTACATTGAACCTATCCAATAACTAGAGTGCACATCTCATATGATGGGAATAGGCATTAACCGACATAGACCATGCAAGCTAGATATGGAATCCTGGGTCTTCCCTACTCCATGGAAGGTGTTCTACTTGCCAAGGGTAGAACTAGTAAGCAACCCATGTAGGCATATGGTTTAGGGGATATCCAAAGACGTTCATTGTACTCTTGCCTCATACTTGGGAAGAGCTACAATCCTAACCATATCCACTCGATGCTAGCCTTAGTTCCCATAGAGTAATTTCATTCACACTATGTACTAGAAAGGGCTCCATCATTAGGCCTACCGACCCATAGCACATCTACCACGAATAGCACCATACGGATCTACCGATTAAGGTTCATTAAGGATAGCTCATTGAATTTCTTAGAGAGGGTTTCTACCGTTCTGGTCCACCAACTCTAAGTCTATCATTTCACAAAAGAAGGAGGTCATAACCCTTAGGTTTACCCTTTCAAGATTTTGCATTTACATAAGGTCCTAGACTCATCATAAAGGGGTACCATGCTTAGGTCTACCGATTCAAGACATAGCCTAGAATAACTCATTAGTCATTTGTAGAAGGGCACCAACTTTAGGTCTACCGATCAAAGACATTCATTCGTTTAAGAAGAGGTTACCAATCTAGGTCTACCAATTCATGCTCAATTATACATTTAAGTCAATATACATTCATTACTCAAGAGAAGGATGCCTAAGCCTACAAAGTCAAGAGTTCACGTTCAACAAGTTTTCATGCATCAAGAAGAGGCACCTAAGTCTACCAAATAAAGAGACAACATCATCATATAAAGACTCTTCATAGTCTATCCTCATCACATATGAAGATTAAGAGAGAACATACTTTCAATCATAATAAAATAAGACTTTATACAAGATCCCCTTGAGATCAAATAAACACCTTCACATTATACCATAACATGATAATACTTCAAATCACCACATAATGCCTTCAAGGTCGTGATCATAATTCAATCAATATGTATATAAACACCTCCACCATAAGTGGATCAATTCAAACAAGAACAATTCTATATTACTTCTACATTAGTAAGGAGATTAGGTCAACTTACCATTCTCCTAAGCCATAATCAACATTACTCAAATCATCCGCAATTTATTTTAGATAGGTATAGATAACAATAGAAATCAATAAATCAATTCAATCTAAGCACAATTCCATCAACATTGAATCATAATCACAAAACCCACTTCATAAGTCAAATTTAGGAGTTTAGTGAAAACATAGGTTCTTGAAGGAATTCCATATAAAAATCATCTTAAAATCATAATTATAACCTTAATTCATCAACATAATGACTTTGAAAATGTTTTACCCATGAACTCATGCGTAGAATAGAAAATAGGACTATTGTTCTTTGAAATACTTTTGAAAAACCCTTTGATTGGACTCCTTGAAAGAAAGGTTGATCAAGGATCAAGGGTCACCATACCTTAGAGATGAATTCCCCATGAATTTGGAGAAGAAAGCACTTGAAATCTTCGACCCTAGCTCCAACTTGTTCTTGAGCTTCAACGGTGTTCAAGAGAGAACCTTTTTTGGGAGAGGGGTTTTGATTTTGAAGAATGAATGATAAATGGAGGTTTAATTGTTTTAACATACTTAAAATACCTAAAAATACATAAAATAACCGTCCAAGTATTTAATTGGCCAAGGGTGGAATTTACCAAACCACCCTTGGCATGGCCGACTTGCACCATCAAAACAGGTGAGACTTATGAAACCTCCACCTACGGACCATAGGTGGAGTGATGTACCGTTCTGTGGGTTCATACTTTTTGTCAGAGACTTGGCTAAGGGAGTTAAGTCTCCCAAGGCTAAGTCTTGACTTACGGAGCAGGCTTACTAAGCGTAAGTGGACCTACTGATTGTAAGTCATGGTCGTAGATCACCCACTTTGGCAGCTTGGGGGTTTTAACTTAGGGTCCTCCTCAAGGACCCTTAGGTTGGTCCTTGGGGAGTCCTACCCAAACGTTTAACCCCTAAGCATGTCCTTCTAGGTAATAGGGTCACTTCTACAAGTTTTAGACTTCAAACAACACACTATCACCCAAAAGACTAGTTTCTGAACGTCATGGTTGTTTCTTGATGTTTGACCTCAAAACACTTCAAACAAAACTTTAAAAGCCAAAACTCATGATTTTAACAAGTTACCAACTTCTAAAGCACATGTGAAGCTCTAGTTCTTCCTATTTCATTTTTAGGGTCATTACATTATCCCTCACTTGGGAACATTCGTCCTCGAATGACACTTAAAACACATTAAGGGTAATGACTCAATACTAGCATCCCACCATCATACATACAACATCATATACAATACACATAGCTAGGAGGAACATCAACTCCACATAAAAGTCTCAAACAACTTCATGCAATTCAAGAAAGTAGGAACACCTCTACCAACTCCTTATGCATCAACATAACCATTTCTCATTACATTGGAGGAACTTCCTTCTCCAAACTTCATCATTTAAGCATCTTATGCAAATTCCTCATAAAAGAACAATTATGCAAAAATTCAAGAATGCATTTAAACATGCTCAACAAGTCAACTCATGCAACATTTAGGCAAATCATCATAAATGCACATCAACATAACGAACAACATTTATGAAAACTCATTTTCTCATTTAACAAGAATTCAACTAAAACATGCATAACATAAGGAGACACATGGAAACTTATTTTCACACAAGACTCCAAAACATGCATCATGCTACTAGAAACTCTAAGTCTCCAGCTTGAATAAGAATAGGAGGAAAGAGATAAGGATATCAACACTCTCAACAACCTTACTATTCAACATACTATCCCCCACTTAGGAGAAAACCCAACTAAGAATATAATGATAAACGACATAGCAACCTCATCACAACATTCACACTATAAGGAACCATCAACACACCGGAGCTTTTAAACTAGGAAGGTCCTCATCAAGCAAATGTTGCTCACAACAACATTACCAACACCGCTCAAGGTCTCATATGAGTCTACCACACCGGGTCTAAACTCCTGAAACTCATTACACCTCATAAGGCGAGAATCAAGCAAGTCTAACTCATGAACATCAAGGACCCTCAACCACCTTACCATCTAAGCATATTGTCTCCCACACAAGGGTAAGCTTATACAAACTCTTTACAACATCATTCTTTCAATTCTAAGGTCAGAGCTAAACATCACTAAACTTTCACACTCATCACCCAAGGTGATTCTAAACCAAGGTAAATTACACTTAAACTCTCCTTTATGGAGTCTACTCATTCTACACATCAACACATTTCCAGAACACCTCCAAACTCATCATAACCTTCTACCAACGACACACATAACTATATAGCAACCCATTCATGTTAAAGACTACCTCACAATATAACTTCTCAAATCTACCATAACAAGACTCATCTAGTCACATAACCACAAATGACCTCACCTTTTTCTCCCTCGATCCTTACAACATCAGCCCTTCAAGTAGTCACATGTTTAAGACCACCGGATAAGGAATAAGAGAGAGACCTTATGGAGTTAAGATCTATGGCACAACTTGAAGAATATGAAAGAAGTGTAACCTTCTATCGTCTTATAGCCTCTCGCTCATAGATGTGTCGCGACTCACACCGATGAACAAGACTCTAATAGACGTGGCTTGTGAGACTTTGATCCTAAAAACCATTTCCAAAACCTTATGCTCTCACACCAAGTTTGTCATACCCCGAGAGCACCCCCAAGTTATGACATGGCGCACTCGACCTCTCAGAGGTCTTATACAAGCCCTTAGCATTGATAACATTCGATATATAGAAAATAGTAAAGAACTAAAAACCTTTTTAATCCAAAAACATAAGACTCAAAAGTCAACATCTTTAAAAATCTTTATACACAAGCGGAAGACTAGTCTCACAGGGCCATCCTTAGATAAACATACAAGATAGGGTCACTGCCCTTAACAAAAGTCTATTACAAGTCTTAAAACATGAAAACTAAGAAAGTGAAATCTTTTTTCTCGACATATGAGGACATACCAAAAGATTTTGAGAGAACTCTAGTCCCAAGCTCCAACTCAAAGCTAGCTCAATCACTTCCCTGCACCTATATTTTGTAGAAAATACAGGAAAATATGGATTAGCACAATTAAGCATTAAGTATGATGATCATGCAAAAATATGCTTTTAAACGGACATTTTGGTTGGAAACCCATGCATATGCTATTTTTGAGAAATCTTACAAGTCATGAACAAATACGGCATACTTTACATCACAACCAACATATAAAGCATTTACTTCACATTTATACTTCATCTCAAGCAATGATGCTTCACAAGTATCAATATGCAACTCATATACAAGTATACCAAGTACGATACAAGCTAACATCCTAGAATCTCTATCTAGAGTTAACCTAAGGCACACTTGAGTAATACATGAAGTGGCCTCCCATACAACCTCATTCATAAACACCTAAGTGTTCCTCAAGGCTACTATAGACAAGAACCATTACATTTCAATAGAACATGCTAAGTAGTTCATTTCCTTAATATAAGAGAGACATACTATATATTATAAGGATAACAAGTCAACATTCTTCTTTAGAGTCATTTAGGATACATTCATGCATATAGAGGACTTTCACATATTAGCCATTAAGGCTTAGGGAACTCACTTTAGTATCTTCAAAGACTACTCGTGCCATGTGTAGATAGCATCCCACACTACTACCTACACATTGTAGAACCTATCCAATAACTAGAGTGCATATCCCATATGATGGGAATAGGTATTAACCGACATAGACCATGCAAGCTAGACATGGAATCTGGAGTCTTCCCTACTCCATGGAAGGTGTTCTATTTGCCAAGGGTAGAACTAGTAAGCAACCCATGTAGGCACTTGGTTTAGGGGATATCTAAAGACGTTCATTGTACTCTTGCCTCATACTCGGGAAGAGCTACCATCCTAACCATATCCACTCAGTGCTAGCCTTAGTTCCCATAGAGTAATTTCCTTCACGTATGTGTACTAGAGAGGGCGCTATCATTAGGCCTACCGACCCATAGCACATCTACCAAGAAGGACACCGCAAGGATCTACCGATCAAGGTTCATTAAGGATAGCTCATTGACTTTCTTAGAGAGGGTTTCTACTGTTCCAATCCACCAACTCTACGTCTATCATTTCACAAAAGAAGGAGGTCATAACCCTTAAGTTTACCCTTTCAAGATTTTGCATTCACATAGGGTCCTAGACTCATCATAAAGGGGCACCATGCTTAGGTCTACCGATTCAAGACACAGACTAGAATAACTCATTAGTCATTTATAGAAGGGCACCAACTTTAATTCATCGATCCTAGAAGATCACATCTAAACCCTCAATTTCCCCTTTCATGTCATAAAACCCAACTATATCAAATTCACCTTAGATTGATAGGTTAATCATGGACACATGTATAATCATAATAAAATCATGCATTTCCATCATAAACAACCAAGAACAATCATAATCCACTCTATTGGATCATAACCCATAACATTAGAAGAAACCCTAGTTTGACTTGGGGAATTCTTCTTCTAAATTGGGGAAAACATGGGGCTCCATGGATGAAAGGATTCCATGGATGAATAAGTCATCATACCTTGATTTCAAAGACCACAAATCTTGGAAGATTGGAGACTTGGCTTGATCTAGCTTGTTTCTTCTTCTTCTTCTTCTTCTTTTTCTTTCTAGAGAGAGAATATCTGAGAGAGAATTGGGATTTTTTGGTATCTTGAAGTAATGACTTAGAATAACTTAATTTAGGGGTCTAAAGCTTTATATGGGTGGTCTAGAGTAGGATAAAATGGCACCACTTAATCCTAATTAAAACCAAATTACCCTTACACTTAATCGCCCAACTGCCCCATTTTGTCCCATCCATGAGACCACGCTAATGAGTCATGGGTTGACCCACGATTCATGTGGGTCAACCGTGGTTTGGGTCCTGCAGTTTGGAAACAAGGGATTGGATCCATTGTCACGCCCCGAGCTACCCCCGGGACGCGGACACGGGACCTAGGACCACAAGTGATCCCAAGTTAACCCTGTTGGCATGATCATGAGTATACTAAAGATAATAAACTGATGCGGAAGCTAAATCATAAATAAGTATGAAAAGATGGGGAATACACATATACTATAACTGACATAAGTGAAATAGTAATGAGTTTAATACAAGGAAGATAATAACTCAATACTAAGCTGAATATAACTATGTCTGAAATAAGCCTCTAAATTGACTAGAAATGTTAGGACAGGCCCCAACTAGGTCTAGCAAAACTGAAACTAAAGACTAAAAGCGATAAAGATAAACATATCACTAATCCTCCAAGAATGAGGAATCACCACTGATGCTGCTGAACTGAAGATCGGGAATCGATCTAAGCATGATCTGGATGCTGAGAACCTGAACCTACATCACGAGAAGATGTAGCGCACGTATGCGTCAGTACTTGAGAGGTACAGAGCATGCAGGATATAGTAAAGCTAAAATAACATATAACTGAACAAAGCAATAAAGCAATAAAATTATCTTAATATGACATAGATACTGAAAATACTGAATACTGAGCTAACTGATGCAATGACCAAATTTATAACATGTTGAGACTGAATACTGACTGTACTGAAATATGGTCAATGCAATAGAGTCTGACTGAACTGTGGGAGCTACT
>JAJOOR010037271.1:0-15515 GCA_036250505.1 Solanum acaule | reverse complement strand
CATGATGTTTTTATAAAGATACGATGAGATTCCTACAAAATAATTCAATCTCAAAAGTTCCTATGATAATCTGAACTTTTTTTTGAGCTTTTTATAATTTTAAGAACTTATTTAACATAAGTTAGAAAGAAATGGAAAATGATTCACTTAACACATTGTCTTTTACTAAAACACCAATCTTAATTGTTGTTATTAGTCACTATTAGCATGATTTTGACGATTTAATAATAAGTTTAAAATATGGGTTGAAATTGATGCATGGAACATCAAACTTTCCCCTCTTAGACATAAGTTAGAAAGAAATGAAATTGCTTGTCCACTCAATTTAACAATAACTCAGGCTCCACCAACATTTTTCCTGCCATCACTTGAATTGACCAGTAGGGGGTCGTTTAATAGCGGATTAAAATTATGCACGTATTAATTATTTCTATAGGTATTAGTTGTATATGATTTAATTATTCATATTCAAATTTTTATTCTGTTTAAATTAATAATATATAAATTTTCCATGTATTAGAGTTTTAAATTAGGGAAATTTGTATATAATAACAAACTATTAATTCAAATTAAATGCTATAAATATACTTTGATTTAATTGTACCCTATAGCAAACTATTGCTATTTTCACCACTCTCCCTAGTGGAATCTCGCTCGCCACTCTTGTTTGGTGACAGTCTCGCTCGCCCTCTCTCGCTTTTATACAAACACAAATGTATAAAATGTGTTTGTGTTTGTATAAAGCGAGAGGAAATTGTATATATACATATATTTTCGTTCCCCTCTCTCCCCTCTCCCAGATCTCGCTCGCCACTCTCCCAAATCTCGCTCGCCACCATCGCCTCTCTCACTTATACAAACAAAAACAAAATGTATAAATTGCGCTTCTATTTGTATAAAGCGAGAGAAATTGTATATACACATGCAAATACATATATCTTCGTCTTATACACTTATAATTATACAATATAAATATTTTCCTGCCCAGTTTTCTTTTGCCTTTCTCTCTTTCTCGTTTTATACATACACAGATTATATAATTGATATTTTGTATACAACTGCTTTCTTTTGTATATGTATAGCGAATTATACAACTACCTTTTTTGTATATGCATAGCGAATTATACAATTGTTTTTTTTTGTATATGTATAGCGAATTATATATATATATATGTTTGTTATGGAGCGCAATTATATAAATTTTGTTATAACATACAAATATAAATTTTGTGTTTGCTATATATATATATATGACAGTTGCTGTTTAAATTACAAGCTAAGCAGGGCCCCGAAAATGTTGAGAAGGAAAAAAAAGAGGCAATGACACGTGGAAAAGAGACTTTAATGTTGAAGAGGGTGAAGGACACCTGTGATTGTGTCAGGATGACGTGGCCACGTTAATTGTGGGTCCCAGTGACTTAGTGTGGTCATTTTCATGCCAGCTGGGCGGAACTGGTGGCACAAAATGTTCAAATAGGAAGGACCCATTCTTTTTTACCCGACCCATCATGCCAAAATACTACTTACATTTGAGAATGTTTTTTTGATAAAATTAGGACTACTTTTAAGTTTTAACATCTTACCCTCATTGTTTTCTAGCATACCTTGGGTGGGAATGGGACCATAAAATTGAAATACAAAGGAAACTCTCACCAATATCATTAAAAGAGAGGATTATGTTAAAGAATAGTACACTATAATTCATGTTTAATTTTTTTTATTGAATTAAAGTTTAATTAATTAATATTTTTTTGAAATAGCTTTATGATATTGTATTATACTTTTTGCTATGAATTTCTGCTTATTTAGTAAGATTTTATATGAAAATTGAGATTTTATTTTATAGTTTTCAAAACATATTGGGTGGGTGGGTGGGGAAGTTATATTTATGAGCAAAATTACCGTTTCTAAATTGCATGCTAAATTTTTTTTCAATTTCATCTTGTATAATTTCATCTCACTTGGCCAAACGTCACCTAAATATTGGTCAATAATAAGAAAAAGTATATGGACCAACTAATAAAAAGTGGCATATAAATTAAAATAGAGAAAATAATATTTTTTATTAAATATTAAACACAAAAAATAAATAAATAAAAAACTCACTTATTTATAATAAAAAAATATTTTTCATACCAAATACATCCTACCTCGCTTTAAAAATCACTTTGATCAATAAAATATGACATGTCATTTTATTTAATTTACATAACTTTTCTTTTTCCAGTCCACATGGCTATAAACCACAATTTGGCCAGATCCGATCGTTTTATTTTCAGTCTTATAATCGTCTTGATAAAAGCATAGTTTAATGAGGGATAATCAATTTTTTTTATTTTTCATTCCATATGAATGTTCACATTGAAGTTCTCAAACTTCTAATAAAAAATAAAACAGTTGGCGACACAAACTTAATTACAGTTGTATAAAAAAATAAATTCAACTTGAATGCTAATACAAGTTGGATTAGTGGATAGTACTCACTTTTGTTTGTGCCTTGTGCTGATCTGATTACATGAATCTTTGATTGATTGCTGGTGCTATTTGTGGGTCCCATCCCAGCTGGCAATGAGTCATAAATAGAAACCTATAGGTCAAACAGAAGGTTGATAAATAACGACAAAGCGTTTCATCTCGGATTAAGTTATTTCAAAATTATTATTCTAAAATTATAATTTTCAATTAATTTATTTAGTAAAATAATATTAATTTGATAAGATAAAGTGAAATATATTAAAGTTAAGTTTGGAATCATATTTACACGTTGTTAGTTGAAAATATGAATTTATCATGAAATTAGTTATATCTTAATCAAACAAAATATAAATTTAATCTTTAGATATCTCATGAAATAAAATTTCTGGAAATCGTTGGGTATGTGAGATAAGAATAATAATTAATTCAAAAATAAAATTTAAAATTACTTTTATCTTATGCTTGGTTTAAGAAATTAGCTACTCTTGAAATTATTTTATCTTACTACCTATACTAAAATAATAAAATTAACTATCGCATTATTCGCATATAAAAGATAAAAATAAAAAATCTAAATCCAAAAAATATTTTTGATTTATCGATGAGATAGGAAATAGATTAAAAAAAGAAAAGGGTTAAGAAGTGAGATTTTGTATGCAAGTACATGTAGGGTCTCACTAAAGATCCTTTCATGTTTGGTTCTTTTCGGAACAGACGACACATCTTTTTTTGGTCATTTTCCGCCGAAACAATTCTTTTAGCAATTCAATTAAAATTTATGAAAAAACATAACTCATTTTTTATTTTCTTGCAACTAATTCTTATATTTGTAAAATTACTTTTTAAATTATATTATTATTGTAGATAATCTAAATTCATGTGTAAATCAAAAGGAGTGATAGATAGTAATACGATTGTGCCAATGCAACTTGCGTTGCAGTCAAAAGAAGCAGGTGGTGGTGGTGGGGGACTAATATTCTATTAATTATTAGATGATACCATGATTGGATGATGACGCGAATTGCAGTTTAATTAATGGGTAGAAAAACTCGTTGTTATTCATTGGGTATTCACTGGATAAATTAGTTCATAATAAATAGATATAAATTGCATTAGATAAATTCTATGTGATCAACTGAGAAAGAGACCAAATAGCATCCCTTTTTGGAACATCACACTAATCGTACCAAACTCAGCCGACTAAGAAAGATTAGGTGGAACTATATCCTTGATCCTGCCTTATAGAATATCCTTAAGCTCAGTCGCCATTCTAATTAACGCTTGTTTAACTTAGATCCCTTTTTATAATTTCTCTCCTGAAAATTACATAAAAATGGGTACCATCATTGTTTAAATTGCATAATATTATCCCACCAATTGGAAGAAATCAAGTTTGAAACGACATGTATCACATGCAATGCTATTCATTTGACAAACGTTACAGAGCAAAAAACTGTATTGGCTATATTAAATGTAACAATTATATTCTAGAAGAAAGTTTTGAAAAATTTGGAATATGGATCTAAAATGCTTATGAAACTTGAACTGAAGATACTTTGGACAAAAAGAAAATAAAATGTTGGAGAAAAGTCAGAGTCCAAATGTAGGTAATGCATGCGTGTCGCCTACTTGGATGCGTACAAAGCTGAGTCTACTCTGAGGCATCACAACTCACAAACCTTTCTTGGTGTTTGAACAAATCCAATCTTTGATAGTAGAAATTAAAGAAACTTGACTACGTCAAATTAATATTCCACTAAACCAAAAAAAAACAAAAGAACACGTCTGGCTGAGTTATAGGTTCAATGAGGTAAAATTGTCAAATAGTCACTTTTCAGTTTATGTACTTGTGAAATAATTATTACCAGGGGTAGATCTATATACAAGTTTGTGGCTACCACGATATTCGGATGTTTCAATTGAAATTCTAAATATATATATTTAAGAATTAGTATAAATAGAAAGTATGACACCTAAATATAGTGGCAATGACAAAGATTCATGTTTTGCTCTTCGGGGTCGCAAGTTTGAATATGTTCTTCAACATTCTTTTGACAAATATTTAAACGAGACTTTATTATTGTTTTAAAAACAACTACTATTATTTAATAGAATTTAAATCCAAGACCTTTTGTGATTAGACACGCTCAAACCAAGAAGTCAAGACTCTCCCTATACATGGACTAAAGCGATATAAATTATTTATGCCCTTTGTTGTAAATATTGAAACCACACTATTGTTTAAAGGGCATGACACCAAGAACTTCAAAATTCTAGATTCACCTCTAGCTATAATCCTAGAATTTAACTTGTGGAATTGAAATGTAACAATGACTATTATTTATATATTGTAATAGAAAGTGTTCATTGGATGTTATTTCATCTTTTTAACATGTTATCAAATGTAATGAAGAGATACGTGTCTAATAGACACTATTTCATCTTTTTAATATGTTATTAGAGTCTGACTCATCTCAATTCTTTTTTTTCATTTTATTAGCCCCATATGTTTGTATGATGAAAGATGTGATTGGGGAAGGTGGACCAAAAATTCTTAATCTAGGGAAGGTCGAATTGAAGGAAGTGAGGGTGGATCAAACATAATTTAGGTATCAAGAAAGAGGCAGTGTGCACACAGTATGAACGAAAAGGAAATAAATGTGACAGGGATCCAAATTATCATTCAACTACAGGTTATTATTATTGTCACTCTCCTAACTGGTGGGGATTCATTATTTTTATGAGTTGTCCAATTCTGTCACTGCCATGGGACAACGACGTAGATGAAACGGGAAAGGGTCAAATATATCAGTACTATCAGAAATAGCTTAAATATAATTCTCGTTATATTTTTTTATTTAAATTTCTTTTATTATACATTTGGTTTAAATATATCAGTATTATGAGAAATAAGTACTAATTAAAGAAAAAGCTCTTATACACTTGAATTGTTACATATTGGATTGTATTGTATTGTTTTAATAAATATATTTGGATAGATTACATTATTCGTCATCATCATATATGTCACACATCAATAATTTAAATGATAAACCTACGAGAAAAATAGAATACGATATGTTAGGTAAAGATAAAATGAGAAAAAATATATTAAGATAGTGATGCGACACACCAAATAAGTCGTTGCAAGATTTTTTGTTGTCACCTAACAATGAATTAATTGCACTATGTGATACAATAAAATTTAAGCATCAATCAAAGCATATATTTTATTTAAATTAACAATACAATACCTTACAACATGTAACAACCATCCAAACAAGGAACTAATTACAATAACAATTTAACATACATATCGATATCACTGTCTATGAAAAATCATAATGATATTTACTAGAATATCTTTCGTACTATATTTACATCCATTGATTTTTTTAATAAAAACAAAAGATCGTACTATTATACGTGCAATACTGATAAAGACTTATGTTCCTAGATGTTTTGATGATCTTCTCACAAGTGCAGGGACCTGGTCTTCTGCAGAGTATGAATACTCGTCCAGTGTCAAAGTGCTGAACAACTGTAAAGCTGTCCGCGTCAGAAAGTTGGTGAAGCTGCAGAGAACTTCACCAATCAGAAGCAACGAGGTTGTTTGTACGTTGGATAATGATTCCTCATGGTATATATCAAACAACAAACAACAAACAACATCATTCATTCATTCATTCAAAGAGAAATACTTTCAAGCTTCAAAATAGCAAGGGAACTGATAGAAGTGCTTCTATTTGCTTTCAGTACCAGCTGCATTTGTCTACTTGTAATAGTGCTTATATTGTAAGATTCGTTTCACTTGTGAAAAAAACGTTTCAAACTTGTGTGAATCATTGTAAGAATTAGGTTAAGGGTAACATAGTTTCTTACTCTAAAGTCTATACTAATCGGTTAGAATTAGTATAGTGGGCAGTGTTGTATCTGCTCTGGTTCAGCTAAGTAATAGGAGGTATTGCTTAGAGTTGGGATTAGTAGGCTAATCTCAGTTTGTAAACGGGCTTTTACTTTTGCTTGAGAAGATTAGTAAAAGCAGTTTGAAAAGTCCTGGCAGGCCAAGTCGTGGTTTTACTCCCTTGAGCAAGGAGGTTTCCGCGTAAAGTTGATTGTCATTCTTTACTTCCAGCATTTGTTCTTTACTGTTTATTTTGAGTGTGTTGAGGACCTGGTCCCATTTACATAGGTGGACGCATAGAGCTTGACTTTTCTGTTTGGTTAACACCAAGAAAAGAAAAGATCCTGAAGGAATGATTGCTTCACCCAATATGGAGGAAGGACAATCTTCTACCAGGCCACCTTGTTTCAATGGCCAATACTATGGATGATGGAAGAATCGAATGCATGATTACATCAACGCTGAGGACTCTGAGTTGTGGGTTATTTTCCTTGATGGACCATACATTCCTATAAAAGAGGTGAATGATGGAGAGCTTACCACCACCGATGTCAAAACCAGAAAAGACTACAATGAGGCAGACAGGAAAATGATTGAAAAGAACTATAAGGCAAAGAAGATTCTGGTATGTGAAATTGGAGCAGATGAATACAACAAAATATCTGTCTATGAGACTGCAAAAGAAATTTGGGACTGTCTTTAAACATCCCATGAAGGAACCCAGCAAGTGAAAGAGTCCAAGGTTGATATGCTCACCACTCCGTACGAAAATTTTAGCATGAAGGAAGGGGAAACCATCTTTGAAATGAACTCAAGATTCACCTCTATCACTAACGAGCTGAGAGGCCTGGGTAAGCCTATTCCTGTGAGCAAGCAAATTCGCAAGATCCTTAAAGTGCTTCCTAAATCTTGGGAAAGCAAAGTGGATGCCATAACAGAAGCCAAAGATCTAACGACTCTTTCCATGGATGAACTAATTGAGAATCTTCAGACCTACGAGATGAACAAGAAGCAGGGGATGACTTTGAAGGAAGGAAAGAAAGAGAAATCCATTGCTTTGAAAACATCTCAAAGTGAGGTGACTGAGGAGGAGGATGAGATGACGTATGTCACTAGAAGATTTCAAAAGATCATAAAGAAGCATGTGGGTTTCCAAAAGAAAGCCTCTACCAGTAGAACTACTACTGCCAATGATATGTGCCATAAATGCGGGAAACCTGGTCACTTTATAAGGGACTGCCCTAGTCAAAGGCAGGAAACTCATGACTTCAAACCTCGCAAGAGGGACCTGGTCCCAGACAATGTTCGAAGGAAGGCTCACGCGAATCAGTTGGTGAGAAAAGCCTTTGCTGTATGGGGAGATGATTCAAGTGAGTCAGAAGAAGATGCACAAAGCCATGAGAATGAATCAATGATGGCCATTGATGATGATGAAAATGTTTTCAACTCCATTTTCTCCCTGATGGCTAAGTCAGATGACGAGGAAGATCCAGATGAGGTAACCCTCTTTGATCTTAAAGATGATTTACAAAACTCTTCTGAGGAAACTTGTTTCCCTACTTATTGATTCCGTTGATGAACGAACCACTGAAAACTTAATGTTAAATGAAAAATTGAGTTTGTGTGAGGATGAGAATTCAACTCTCATGTCTCAAGTTTTTGAAATGAGCTTAAGGATAGGTACTCTAGAAACTAGCAATATAGTTTCTAAGGGGGATCCTGGTACTTCAGAGAGTGGAAAGAGAAAGCTTAGCATCTTTGATGAAGATTTAGAAGAAAAACTTAAAATTTCAGAATCTAAGCTAGTTGCTTCTCTTGAAACTAATTCCCAACTGAGAAAGGATCTGAGTAGGATTAAGGAGGAGCTAAGCCACTCTCTAAAGTAGATTGATTCCTCTAAGATACTTTCTAACCTGTCTAATCAAAGTTTCAATGGAAAGAAAGGGCTGGAATGCAGACAATAGAACCTCCCTATAATCCTTATAGCAAATATGTGTCTATATTTGACAATCTATTATGTACTCACTGTGGGCATAATGGTCATCTAAAAGATAAGTGTGAAAGTTAGAGAAGAACAAAACAAAAGCATGAGAAATTTGTCAGATCTGAAAACAATGATAAAAGGGAACACAAGGGACCTAGTCCCCGTTATCGTTTCAATAAGAAAACTTTGCCCTCCTAGACATGAAGGTTTCTTATTAAGCCTTTTGATAGTTATTGGGAACTTCGTTTGAAGTGGGTTCCTAAATCTAACAAGTGATTATTATGCAGAAGAGAGGAAGGAGTCAGTGCTGGTACATGAACAGTAGATGCTTAAGGCACATGACTGGAGACACTTCAAACTTCCTTTATTTGAAAGCACACCAAGGTGATGGTGTGTCATTTGGTGGCGGAATAAAAGGCTCTATCCTTGGTATTGGCAAGATAGAGAGATCTGCTGATAATTCAATAAACAATATACACTATGTGGACGGTCTAAAATACAATCTTATGAGTATTTCACAAATCTGTGATAAAGGAAATGAAGTCAAGTTCATGGCTGATAAATGTTTGGTTACAAGTCCCATTACCAAAAGGGTTGTTATGACTGCTACTACAGTTAAAAATATGTATGTTGCAGATCTGGATTCCATTAAGGGAGATGATCTATCTTGTTTAAGTGCTCAAACTGATGATGCAAATCTGTGGCATTGGCGACTGGGTCATGTGAACACTTCCATTACTGAACAAACTTGTTACAGGGGACCTGGTCCGTGGATTGCCAACACTAAAGTTTTCAAATGTCAAAGTCTGTGAGGCCTGTGCTAAAGGGAAACAGACTAAGTCATCATTCAAGGCCAAGAAGGGAGTCAGTACAACGAGACCTCTAGAGCTGCTCCACATGGACTTATGTAGACCTATTAGAATCCAAAGCAGAGGAGGTAAGAAATATATTCTTGTCATTGTTAATGATTTTTCCAGGTTCACTTGGAATATGTTTCTGCGAACAAAAGATGAGACAGCTGGACAACTGATCATATTTGCCAAAGCCATCCAATTGAAGCTAAATGACAAGATAGCCAGTATCAGATTTGATCATGGAACGGAGTTTGAAAACTATCTGCTTGAAGGGTTCTGCACTGAAAATGGAATCAATCACAACTTCTCAGCACCAAGAACTCCTCAACAAAATGGAGTGGTTGAAAGAAAGAATAGAACTCTGGTGGAGATTGCTAGAACTATGTTGATTGATTTAGGACTTGCAATGAATTTTTGGGTTGAAGCAGTTAATACAGCCTGCTATGTGACAAACAGGTGTCTTATCAGATCTATTATCAAGAAAACTCCTTATGAGCTATTAAATAACAAAAAACCTTCAATTGCTCATCTTAGACCATTTGGGTGCAAATGCTTTGTGTTGAATAACAGAAAGGATGATCTAGGCAAGTTCGATGCCAGAAGTGATGAAAGTGTATTTGTTGGGTATTCATCTACAAGTAAGACGTACAGGGTGTTTAACAAACGAACTCTTTCTGTAGAAGAAAGCATGCACGTTAAGTTTGATGAATTGGGTACAAGAAATGAGAACAATGAAGACTATGAGATTGAGGAACTGATGAACAAGCAACAGGATGATCAGGGTACAAAAGATAAGGATGCAGAACACTCAGGAGGACCTGGTCCCTCAGGTTCATCACAGGAAACAAATTTTCAAAATCTTGAAGAAGGTGAAGGTGATTCTGATGCTGACAGAGAAAAAGAGATTACTAGAAAGTCCGGATGGAAACATTAATCCTCACATCCATTGGACAATCTCATCTCTCCACTTAACTCTGGAATTCAAATTAGATCTAAATCAAGAAATCTAGTTGCTCACTCAGCATTCATATCATCCATTGAACCAAAGAACATCAAAGAAGCGTTGCAGGATATAGACTGGGTAACTTCAGTACACGAGGAACTTCATCAGTTTGAAAGAAGCAAAGTGTGGCACCTGGTCCCCCGACCAATTGATAGAACTATTATTGGGACTAGATAGGTCTTCAGAAACAAACTTGATGAGCATGACACCATTATTAGAAATAAATCAAGGCTTGTGGCACAAAGTTACAACCAAGAAGAAGGGATTGATTATGATGAGACATTTGCCCCTGTAGCTAGAATGGAAGCCATCAGAATCTTAATAACATTTGCAGCTCACATGGAGTTCAAGCTGTTTCAAATGGATGTTAAGAGTGCTTTCTTGAATGGAAATCTGAAGGAGGAAGTATATGTCAAACAACCCCCAGGCTTTGAAGATGCAGACTTGCCCAATCATGTGTTGAAACATGACAAAGCTTTGTATGGGCTAAAGAAAGCTCCCATAGCTTGGTATGAACGCCTATCAAAATTCCTACTAGCCAATGGGTTCAAGAGAGGTAAAATTGATAACACCTTGTTCCTGAAATCTAGAGGTAAGGAATTGTTGATTGTGCAGATGTACGTTGATGATATCGTATTTGGAGCTACTTCAGACCCACTGTGCAAAAAGTTTGTTGTCTTGATGAGTAGTGAGTTCGAAATGAGCATGATGGGTGAGCTCACTTTCTTCCTAGGCTTGCAGATTAAACAAACCTCACAAGGGACTTCAATATGCCATGAGAAGTATATTAAGGAGCTGCTCAAGAAATTTAACTTTCTTGAGGAAAGGTGCTGGACACTCCTATGAGCACAAGTGTGAAGCTTGATAGAGATGAAAATGGCGTGGAGGTCAATTAGACCATGTATAGGGGAATTATTGGGTCACTCATGTACCTTACTGCAAGTAGGCCAAACATAGTGTTCAGTGTAGGGATGTGTGTAAGATTTCAAGCAGCACCAAAGGAGTCTCACCTGAAGGCAGCCAAACGCATCCTGAGATACCTGAAGGGAACTAAGGATCTGGTCCTCTTCTATCCTACTGGTGACTCTTTTGATCTTATAAGTTATGTTGATGCTGATTATGCAGGTTTTCTGGTTGATCGAAAAAGCACATCAGGCATGGCACACTTCCTGGGATCAACCTTGATTTCACGGGGAACAAAGAAGCAGAATTCTGTGGCATTGTCTACTGTAGAGGCAGAGTATGTGGTTGTTGCATCATGTTGTGCACAACTATTATAGATCGAGCAGCAGTTGGAAGACTTTGGTGTACTCACAAACACTATCCCTTTCATTTGTGATTACACCAGTGCCATGAATATGGCTAAAAATTCTGTCCAGCACAAGATGACAAAGCATATAGATGTGAGACATCACTTTCTAAGAGACAATGTTGAAAAGCAACATGTGGTGATGAAATTCTGCAAGACTGAAGATCAATTGGCTGACATCTTTACCAAGCCTTTGAGTAAAAAATGCTTCATCAAAAATAGGATGAGGCTGGGGATGCACAAGATCATCTAATTCCTTGGCAAGTTTGCACAAAAATCCTCCATGTTGATTATGTAAAGGAGGGCAGGTATCTATAATTGTTTTAATATGTGTCATAAAAGAATTCATTTCTAGTACCTTAATGCAGGTATACCATGGTTTGTCTAGCTGAAAGGAAGGTTAAATCACACAGGCAGAGTTACAAACTGAAAGAAGAAACTGGTCCTCATGAGGTTAGTAGCATTAATACTACACTGTCTAAACGTCAACATCATTGCCACGTGTCACTCTTCTATTCATCATGTTAGTTTCAAATGTCCCGTCGTTTTAAAACCAAAAGTCGCCATTTTAAATCCTAATTCTCTCCAAATTTCTCTCAAAATTCAAAATCAAAGGTTGTCAATCCTAAACCCTCTTCTAAAATCTCAATTTTCTCTTCATATTCTGTCTCTCTCTTCTCTTCAAGATGCCTAACTCTGAGTCATCTTCAAAGGCTCCACTCTCCCAAGAAGTTGAAAACCCTAGTTCATTTGACTTCTCCATTCCTATTCCTGAGGATTCTCCCTCTACCCCAGTCTGTGGGGCTGGTGAAATGGATGAGTCTTTCTCCCCTGTTCCCCATCTGACGAAGTCTTGGTCTGTTCTCCCACCTTAGTGTTGTCTGGTGACACATCTCAGAATTCAGAGGCTCAATCTGTAGCAAAACCTAGTGCTGAACTTCTTTATGAAGAAACAGAGGTTGGGTTTCTGGCTGTGTCGTCTACCATATCTGAAAGGCCATTTGAAGGAGATTTGCCAGAGGGAAAGGGTCCGGACTCTTGTATACTAACAGCAGGGGCAGAACTAGTGTATGTTCAAAGTTTAGCCTCACTAAGAGGAGATACTCAACCCATATTGTTGGACCAAGAACTGAGGTCACCAGATCAGGTCCCTCACAGAAGTGAACCTATCTTCGACCAAACACCAAAATCCTTCGATGTTGGGAGCGATAAGGAAGAAGAAGAAGAGATTCTATTGAAATGGAACTCAAGGGGAATGCGAGGAGGAAACAAATATCAAGAATATGTCCCTGAGTTGGAAATAGTTGAAGGCACCCCTAATATTGGCATTGTTGATGAATCTGCTAACAAGAAAATGAGCGACAGAGAAAAAGGAAGGGAAAGTTGGTACTGACTCATCCTAAAGGAGACAACAGAAAGTACGTTACAAGAAGTGAAACACAAAAGGTTATGGGGAATGTGATTGCGGCAAGCAAAGCCCAAACTGAGAGAAACAGGAAGAGGAGGAGAGAAGGGGTTGAACCTGAACAACCTGCCTCTGCTCCACTGTCCATTGAGAATAGTGAAACTGAATCTGAGGATGTTGCCAAGTATGTGGCAAAAAGGAGAAGAGAAATTGAGGAAGAAAGGGTTAAATCCAAGGGGAATCAAAAAGAGGGAAAGAAATCACCTGCAAAAAGGGTGAAGATTACAAAACAAAATAAAGAACAACTCGTAAAAGGACCTGGTCCCAGGGTTAGAGACCAAATCGAAGAAAAAGAATTGACCAGAAAGGAGTGGATAGAGAAAATGGAGCAACAAAGAGTATTGAATGGTAGAGTCTTTGATCCTGACATTCTAATAAAATTTGGGATGGCCAATCTGGTTGACGTTGTCATCATTCAAGGATGGAATCATCTTTTTGAATCACCAGTTCCATACTTGCACGAACCTGAAGTACGTGAGTTCTTCTACAAGATGGAACTACTGGAGGTGGAATCAAAACCATTGTTAAGAATGTGGAGATTCATCTAGATGAAGAGACTAGGAATAATTCTTGGAGTGCCTGTGGTAGGAATTCGAAATATTAAGGGTTGTAAACCAACTGGTGATTTCTCGAAGCTTGCTACCAAATGAGGAGATGACAAGCGTGCAGGGCTCCCTAAGAAGTTTCTTAAAGAGGAGTATCAGTTGATGTTCGAGTTCATTAACAAAGTAATGATGCCAGGATTGAAAAGAGAACATTGGCTTCTACTGTCGATCTTTTCCTCATGGAAAAACTTGATGAGCTTGAGGAAGTTAACCTCCCTACTATTATGCTGGAACATATGCATAGAGTAATGACATGGAAGAATGCCAAGCACGACATTCCCTATGGGTATTTGCTAAACTTTGTCTTTAATCATTTTGAAGTTCCAGTGGGAAAAGGGGTACCTGGTACCACCAATCAGATATTCACTATGTCTACTCTACTAGAATGTGAGTGCATTGAGGGACAGGCTAGGGGTAGATCTCAAGTGGCGGATGTACTAGAGCAGCAGGCTACTCTTAAGAGGGAGGTGACTGATCTCACCATGATTCTGAGCGACAAGGAAGTTGAAATCACAAGGCTCAAGTCTAAATTGTAGAAGGCTGTTTCCAGGGGACCTAGTACCAATGAGGGTCATGAGCAGGTGCTCAAAGAGTTGAGGGATGAAAACATAGTGCTGTTGGAGACAAATGCCTCTCTCAATGAGGAAATTAAGTCCCTAAACAGGCAACTAATACAGGCCCATGAAAGTGCAAACGAGCGCATGATGATGTTGATGCGCACTTTTAATTCCTCCCATCCTCCGTCCTAAATGTGTCTTGTCTCTCTAGTTGTTTTTTGTTCCTTCTTATTATCCTAAACTCTTGTGGCTTAGTGTTGTTTTGACTGACTACAATGGTCAGTATTTGTGATCTAATGCTACTTATGTCTCTGCCTTGTTCATGTGTGGTTTGATTATCTCTTCCTGCTGTCATACACATGTTCTGTGTGGCCCATGGCTCTGAATTCTTACATGCATCGCATTTTAACTTGAACACTTTTACTGCTCCACCTTTTCAATGATGTCAAAAGTGGGAAACTTTTGTTTGTATCTTGTTAAGGGGAACACCTGATTAAGGGGGAATCGGTTAAGAGGGAACACCAATGATTGAAATTGAATGAATGATTGTTCACTCATGAGGAGTTAATGAAGAGTGTTTGTCATCATCAAAAAGGGGGAAATTGATAAAGACTTATGTTCCTAGATGTTTTGATGGTCTCCTCACAAGTGCAGGGACCTGGTCCTCTGCAGAGTATGAATACTCGTCCAGTGTCAAAGTGCTGAACAACTATAAAGTTGTCCGCGTCAGAAAGTTGGTGAAGCTGCAGAGTACTTCACCAATCAGAAGCAACGAGGTTGTTTGTACGTTGGATAATGATTCCTCATGGTATATATCAAACAACAAACAACATCATTCATTCATACATTCAAAGAGAAATACTTTCAAGCTTCAAAACAGCAAGGGACCTGATAGAAGTGCTTCTATTTGCTTTCAGTACCAGTTGCATTTGTCTGCTTGTAATAGTGCTTATATTGTAAGATTCGTTTCACTTGTGAAAAAAACGTTTCAAACTTGTGTGAATCATTGTAAGAATTAGGTTAAGGGTAACATAGTTTCTTACTCTAAAGTCTATACTAATCGGTTAGAATTAGTATAGTGGGCAGTGTTGTATCTGCTCTGGCTCAGCTAAGTAATAGGAGGTATTGCTTAGAGTTGGGATTAGTAGGCTAATCTCAGTTTGTAAACGGGCTTTTACTTTTGCTTGAGAAGATTAGTGAAAGCAGTTTGAAAAGTCCTGGCAGGCCAAGTCGTGGTTTTACTCCCTTGAGCAAGGAGGTTTCCGCGTAAAGTTGATTGTCATTCTTTACTTCCAGCATTTGTTCTTTACTGTTTATTTTGAGTGTGTTGAGGACCTGGTCCCATTTACATAGGTGGAC